>JACEIK010015254.1:0-20121 GCA_018107945.1 Datura stramonium | reverse complement strand
ATCCAAGCACTTATAAAGCATTCTTCATTCTCCTCCTCAGCCGATGTGGGATTCACCTAAACAAATGTGGAATTCACCTAAGGCAAGCCTTACACTCACCCCCCCTTGGGACTCAGCGTCCTCGCTGAGGTTTGCCCCACCATTGGGTTTTCCCCACAACCGACCTGGCACCGGCTCTGAAACTCAAAAATATCAGACCTGGAAGTTGAAACGGAGAAAATAGGATTTTCTGCACCAGATCATAGAACGAGTCATTATGTGACCCGTGGAGGGAAGACCACGAGTCGTGAAGTGACTCATGGTAAGGTGCAGGGATTGAGTTGAATTTGGGTGTTGAAGTTTTCAGGGACGAGACCACGAGTCGTGGTCAGACCTCATGACTCGTGGAGTCAGTCATGGACAAGGATGAAAATGTATTGAGGGAGACCCGATAGTGTACCCTACGAAAGTTCCCTATGAGTCATGGTTAGTCACCATGAATAGTGGGATGGGTCGTGGTCAACCGGATGGGATCTTTTTTAAAGTGAGGCAGTGCATGTGACGAGTGGTGACCACGAGTCGTGCTCACCTATAACGATTCGTGAGGTCCCTCGTGATGAGATGTTCAAGGCAGTGTTTCTCACGAGTGTGACCATGAGTTGTGGTCACTGACGACGACCCGTTTGGTCACTTGTGAGGACCGACGATTAGTTTTTCCCTGCGAGTTTTTGAGGGTATTTCAGTAACATCCTACCCTCTTAAACTATAAACTACATCGTTTTAAGTATATTTTCAGACTTATTAAAGGGGATTGGCAGTTTATTTTCTAATTCCTTACATCCAGAAACTTAAATCATATTCCACAGGCTTGCCTTAGGCGAATCCCACATCGGCTGGGGAGAAGAATGAAGAGTGCTTTATAAGTGTTTGGATATCTTTCTCTTGCGAACGCATTTTAAAACCATGAGGGGTGAAGGCTCTAAAGCGGATAATTTTTACAAGTGGTGGCCAGTCTGTTACAGTTGGTATCAGAGCCGGAGTCGGGCTGGTGCCGGGGCAAACCCAATGGTGGGGAAAACCTCAGCGAGGACGCTGAGTCCCAGGGGGTGAGTGTAAGGCTTGCCTTAGGCGAATCCCACATTTGTTTAGGGGAATCCAACATCAGCTGGGTAGGAGAATGAAGAGTGCTTTATAAGTTCTTGGATATCTTTCCCTTGTAGACGCGTTTTAAAACCGTGAGGGGTGAAGGCTCTAAAGCGGACAATTTCTACAAGCGGTGTCCTGGGCTTTTACACATTGTCATTTTACAAAACTCAATAATGAATTCATGCATAGAACCGACTTCATATGAAAACAAAGCTCAATAATAACATATATCTCAATTATGAATTTATGCATATGATAACCTTTATTTCAAAACATACCACAAGCTCAAAGATAAGTGGTAGCATTTACTCCAAAACCATGTGGTAAGCTTACTTTAGAGATACTACATCATCATACTCAATATAAGGGCTTTTCCCAAAACTTTATCTTGCTTGGATCTACTCAATTCAATTTGAAAACAATAACATAATCATGGGTAGCTTTATAAACATGCTTTTCATCATCAAATCTCATTAACATCCTACATTCATCATCATTCT
This sequence comes from Datura stramonium, assembly GCA_018107945.1. Taxonomy (NCBI): domain Eukaryota; kingdom Viridiplantae; phylum Streptophyta; class Magnoliopsida; order Solanales; family Solanaceae; genus Datura; species Datura stramonium. Next base: position 18,496 of record JACEIK010015254.1, on the reverse strand, counting down.
CTTCTTTCATGAACTTCTCATCCATGGGCGTTTAATTTCATAAATTAGAAAACACAATTTTGTTTGAAAATAATTTACAATCTGCCCAAGCTTCAAAATTCATCAATAGAAACATAATCTAATCGTACCCATGTAAATAAATTGAAGAATTATGCGATAGGGTAAAAACCCCATAACTTGATCATAGGAATTTCTCATGCTTAGCTAGAGATTTGGGAATGAGTGTGGAGAGAAACACCTACTCATAACCCTACATACCTTGAAGGGATTGATTTCACTAAATCTTTGATTACCCAAGAGGAAATTGGATGGAAACCTGGAATACTATCCTTGAATCACCTCTTCAACCTTTCAAGCTTGCATGCATGTAATGAATGACTTAGAATAGGTTTTCCCCTCTTAAAACCCACTAAAACGAGCCTTAACCGACATAGTATAGTCCCCTACGACTTAGGAATTTACGTAAATGCCCTTATTAAATCGCAGAAAATAACGGTCAGGTGGTCGAATGGACGACCTAACAACTCGTCACTTGGGCCAATGACTTGTCATGCTGCTCATCGAGTATACTGTCTAGCCTGACGTCCTGGGCTCGGAAAGACTGACATAACGACTCATTAGGGGTAACCACGACTCGTGGTCACCAATCATCAGGTTCACTGCCTCAACTCATCACTTCACACTTATATCACCCCATGACTCACACCACGACCCGTTACCACACCCAATTAGTCGTGGTCAACTTTCGTTAGGTACACTGCCTTAATTACATCTCTTTTCCTTTTACCTCACACCACGACTAACTTGACGACTCATGGGGTCTGACCACGAGTCGTTGCCACGCCTGTGGGGAACCCTTTTCCTCCAAACTTCCTAACTCTTACCTGGCCTCCCCATGAGTCACCTGACGACTAGTGGGCTGTCCTCACGAGGCGTCCAATGAATCATTCTATTCCTGCAACACCAGTTTTACATTTTCCCGTTTTGACTCTCGGGTCTGATCCTAGGATTCCCCGGGTATTATAGTTATGTTGTTATGTTAGTTTAGTTTCAGACTTGGAGTTAGCTGGGGGCTTGTCTTCTCATCAAATAGTAGAGACTTTTCAGACATAGACTTAGTATGTTCAGCTCTGTGATTCGGCATTGTGATATTATCGCTTGATATATGCTTTATGATATTTAGTATTCCGCTTATTCATGCTCAGGCTATTTCCACTTGATGATGCTTTTAAGTCATTGATAACGCTCAAATCACACTCTTGTAAAAGTATGACGCGAACATTGTCAATAGATAATTCAACTAGGTTGGGGTCGATCTCACAGGGAATAAGGTCAATATATAGAATAATTCTAGTATTTAAGCTTTTAAGTTTTTTATTTCCTAAAAGGGGGTTTTGTAAAGAAGTAACATGTAACAGTATTGACAGTTTGATTGTTATCAAGATTACGCAATTAACTAGGGAAGTGTCCCCATGGATTCATAACTATTTCAGGTTTTATACTTGTAATCTATCCTAATACCTAGCTTGTAGAACTAACAATATGGATTCATCCAAACGACTGGTTCGTCCCTATTGGATTACTATACTCAATTAATGGGTTAGGCCTCTTGAGTGATTTCACTTTAACCGTTATCAACTTGTTCCAAATTAACTATTATATGACTGCAGCTCAAATCATATGATGAACCATAAAGTTCAAGGCTTTGTTGTTATTCTCTTTTCCTAATGTCTACCTCTCTAGATTCAAGCAAGTAGGGAATTCAGGAAAGTCCTAGTGTTGCACTCCGTTAAGAAATATTTAAGATGAAGAGAATACAATATAAGAATTAGAATTAATGTATAATCACTTTGTGCAAGCCTTAGTTTGTTAATTTACCATAGTTCCCCCAACCCTAGTTTTAGAGGTTTTAGTCTCTCATGATTGTAAGAAAACAATTAGCATTCATAGAGAAAAACATAATTTAGAACTTGCAATACTGATTGAAAAGTAAACCCACTTGATTATTGCAAAAGATCAATGAAGAACAATTCAAGAACAGTGGAAGAAATTCTCCAAAAGTTGTTCTCAATATTCCCAAAAGTCGAATACTTCCCCAAAGAATTGAATTCCGTTCCTTTTCTAACAAGGGATACTTCTAAACTGTCCCCTCCTTCACCTACGACTCATACCATGATTGTACAAGTCGTACCTCTGCTCATACAATGTTTGGCAATTTCTGATTTTTGGCCAAGTGTTGGAACTTGGTACGACTCATACATTGATCCTACAAGTTGTACAATCTGGTCGTGTTCTGAACTTGAGACCTCTGGCATCCACTGATTATTTTCACGAGTGGCTTGGTACGGCTCATACCTTCATTTTATGACTCATGGTTGCCTTTCGTACCTTAAGTTGTACCTTTCATCAATTCCTTTGAACTTCACCATGTCTTCTTGGTATGGTTCGTAGACTGATATCATGATCAGTGGTTGCTACCCATACCAGGAGAATGACCCAGTGCAGATTCTTCTGATATTTTCTACAACTGCCTTGGTTCAACTCGTACCAACATAGTACAACTCGTACCATTTGTCATAACTTGGACTTTGCCTTAAGCTCATCTTCTAGGATTTTCCATGACTCTCAGTACAACTTGTACCATGATTGTACGGCTCGTACTGTGATCTTTACTTGGCCCCTTTTGCTATTCTTCTCACTTCTTTGGCATATTCCAACTCCAATACCTAATTTCCCTAAAAACAAAGAAAAAGTGCATCATACCTATATAAACATACCTAATTCCATGCTTATTTTCTCAATTTTAAGCATCGAAAGTGTTGTAAACCCACAACAAATCAGCCATGCTATGTATGTACCATGGGTTAGCTTGGAGCTATTCATAGTTCTAGGTCTCGTGTCTCGATTCGTGGTCCCAACTCAGGTCGTGACAATGCTGTGATATGATATTTATTCAACAAGAAAGATTACAAGAGAAGGTTGATTAGGTGGACATTATAGCTCCAAAGTTTGACTTGGAAATTCGAGATAGGAAGGGTAGCAAAAATCACGTAACAGGCCACTTGTCCCGGTTAGAGGATAGTTTGCATCTAAGTGATGATGGGCATATCCAAGAAGATTTTCGATGAGTAGATATTAGCTCTAAATGTGGTTGAACTCCCTTGATACACCGACATAGTTAACCTAATTATGAGTGGAGTGTACCCACTGGAGGCAACTTCTCAACGAAGGAAGACGTTGAAGTATGAGTTATGTTGGGCATATTCTTATGCCCATTTGCCATACTTTTACCCATCTTTTACATTCTTTTGAGATGTGTATCCTTATGAAATGCATGAATTCATGAAAGTTTGTGTTAAATAAGGTAACAAGTGTTTCTCGATGGTTTCTGCAGGTAACATATGGAAAAGGCTCAAAAATGGTCCAAGGTGTGAAGAAAGAATAATTCAAGAAAAGTTGGCTTGGTGAGATAGTTGGCATGGCACGCAGGAACCAAACTTCAGAGAATATTATACCCAATTTAGTGCTATAGCTGATGTAGTGTGTCAAAGCCCAAACTTCAAAAGAATTTTGATCAACACCTTGGCGAATTGTGTGGCCCATTGCACCAGAGGTATTCGGGGTTTGGGAAATTTTTTATCACTCTAGAGCAATGGCAAGTGTGGCGTGCCAAGTCCCTAATTTGCGGAATTTGACTTACATCATGATGAGATGGCTAGTGTGGCACGCCAGAGACCAAACTTCAGAGGAAATTCAAGCCAAGTTTGGCGAGATGGGTGGTGCGGTTCGCCAGGGGTTGTCCGGAGCGTATTTTCTAAGTCTAAAAACTGAAATTCTTAAGGGAAAAAGAGTCATTTGATACCTTCCTTATAAATATATCATCTAGGGAATTTTGTTAGATATCTTTCAATCAGAAGATCAAATTGTACATAGTTTGAAATTGGAGATACGAAGTTCACTTTCTTCTTGGGTTTTTTTTCTTTAACATACGTAATTAATTCGAATGATGGTTTTTTTGGTTTAACACTTGAACATGAGTAGCTAAACTCTGTTCTGGGTTTTGGCCATGGCTGAAGTTTGTACTGATTTCATTTATGCTAGGATCATAATTTCTTCATTAAAGATTTTTATGCTTACTTATTTTTATTAATTGTTCGTTGTATTGATGCCTTGCAGGAATATTAATAATTGGCTCTTGGTTGAACTCGGGAGAGGAACTAAGGGGTTGAAAGGAAGCATAAAATAGGTTTTAATAATGTTGTTAAATAGTTCAAGAGTTGTTCCATTTCTGAGGATAGGGGTTCATATCTTGCAATACTGATTAGTTGAAGCAAGCATCAACAATCGTCTCTCATGTTTCTCCTACAACCATAGGAATATAGGATTAATACCCCCAAAAGTCCTAAGATTGGACAAAAAGTTCAAAGTTGGCTGAAAACTGAGAAAACCATGGGGCGGGCGACCCAACGGATCATTGGTCCAACCAACGACCTATTGAATGATCGTAGTTTTAGAGTTAGAATTTGGCAGTGGATATAACAGTGGAGTAACAACTCGTCACTTAGAAACAGCCAGTCTTTCTGCCCGTGGGGAGCACTGGCCACGGACAATTGGGGAAGTAACAGTCATCAGCATTCCCGTCATGAGAAGGGCGTCTGTTGTCTTGAGTTGTAGTGAGAACATAATTTTCTAGTGGACTTAACATTTGGACACACGACCCGTTGGAAGTAACTGAGTCATGAGACTTGTTGTGAGGAGTTAGGAATTTTCAGAGGGGCAAGCAACGACCAACTCCATGCCCGTTGGAGTCAAGGCCAGTGCATTCCCTGCTCAGGCCATGGGTTGAATTCAACAAGGCCTGGCAGTGCAGATGACAAGCGTACAATGATCATGGTAGCTTCCAACGACTCGTTGGTACGCACGTTGGTTCACTGTGCAGATTGCAGGCTAAATTAATTGAGGTATTTTCAACCTTTTCACACTATATGCCCTAAACTATGCGTTTATGTATTGTTTTGAGTATTTTAGATGAGTTGTCTTACACCCCAACAAAATTTCCAACACATAGATGGCCTATCCGCGTGTTGGTTAAAGAAGCGTATTGGAAGTCGCACATTATGAAAAGGCCGGGAAAGGGCCGGGTAGGCCTGCCCTTCGGAACCGCCAGGAAGGCGGGCGGGCCTCAGCGATAGCGTGTCACGGAGTGAACCTCCGATGGCTGGCATTACAGTCGCCCTGTCAGGCACAACTATCTCAAACCTCCACTTTGGTTTAGTTCATTATATATTATAATTCCAGAAACCGCGAGGAGGAGAACGGGGAAAACATAAAGTGTTGATAGTATCGCTCGATTACGCAGTCAAAGTGGTGAAGATTCAGTCCAACCTGGATACAAGGTATTAGCGGCGAGCATTCCTACAGTTTAGTTTCGTGAAATCGGCCGACAAATGTCATTGCTGCCAGGCTAAAGTAGTGGAATTGCTCCAAATTGAAATCATTAATAGTATCTGTATAAAGTGAATATTTCTCCTTGGACTTTCAAGAAATAGCAAGTTTCGACCGTCTTTTGATATTAGTTTGGGTTATAAATATACTCCGAAAGTATTTTCTTTTGAAATGGCCAGTGTGGCCAGTCCTAATTGACATATGCGATTGATTTAGGAGAAATGGCTGGAGTACTGACCGAAGCTTCGTCCGATAGTCAGTTAACCCGAGTTAAGGTATGTAAAGCCAGTTTCTTTGGCAAGTTAGTAGCTTGACCTTGTATAACATGCAGCAACTCAGTAATAGAATTCCCGGAGTTGAGCATATTAAATATTGAAACAAGTTCAGTAAATCTGGTTTGCGTTGTTGTATCGTACTCAGTCTGAAAGTTAGTAGCAGCGCCAAATGGCGAGTTAGCGCCTCAGACTCAGTATAGCCTAGTATGTGATTAGCAAGCATGTTTTAGAATAATATGACATATATTGAGAATAAAGTTAGTAAAAGTAAATCAAACCAGGCAGATAGTATCTTGGCTGAATTAGCCATACAGACGAAGATGATATCTTGGCTAAAGATTATTATGCAGTTAGATAAAGATCACAGACTCAAGTATGAAGTAGTATGAGAATCAGTTAACAGAAGGTTGAGAATAGAAATCAAAATTCACATATAGTATTTTTCGGTTTAAACATGCTTTCTACTTATGTGCTTATTTATTGTTGAGACTTGATTGTGCCGTGAGGGCACCCTTTTGAGCATCCTCGCCGCCCCTAAGTTAGTAACTGTGTCGACACGCCCGCTAGAGGTTGAGGATACATCGCTCTACTGAGTGGCATGCTGTCCCCAGATTGGACGAAGATGGGATGAAGCTTTCCCCATATCAGGGTAGATCAACATTACGGTACAGATAGCCCTGTTGTGCGCAAAGCGCCCAGGGAACAGATTCAGATTCAGTTACAGTAACAGATACGATATAGGAGTCCTCCGGACTCAGGTGCAGTTATACATATCGGAGGCTATGGCCCGAGCCGAGAGAGACCAGGACCCAGCGAGTGCTATGAAATTTAGCAGATGAGTAGGTGACTTATTTTTGGCTGGTTTTGACCCGGGTAGGGGTCTATAGATTGTTTGCTTGCTTGGCACCATCCGGCTTATGGGGGGTTGGTATTGGTTCTTGCTTGCTATATATATGTATTTATGTGTTATATAATAGTTGATAGATAGCGAATCCGTCACGATGGCCAGGTACGCTCTGCCCTACCACAGTACAGAAAAGTCTGATCCAGCTATGCTCGGTTCTTACAGATTCAGCTATATCCTGCTATTTAAATTGCTAGTCATGTTGTTTATTATTCAGTTGTATTCAGGTTGCTTTGCATACTCGGTACCGGGAGCTGCGACGCCGTGGGCATTTGCATTATACTGCAGGTACTCATAGATGAGGAAGCGATCCCTCGTGATTCCAGCCAACTATAGAGTCATCAGCTCCTGTCATCCGGAGCTTGATATTCAGAGGTGTAGTTCATTTTCTTTTGATGTATAGTATGCCGTTAGGTCGGGGCCACTGTCCCGATCATTTTTATAACGTACTCATAGAGGCTTGCGATTGTATATACATCTCCCTGTGATCAGTTAAGCCGGTCGTGTGAGGCCGTTCCTTTTGTTGATTGTTTAGCATTATTGATTGTATTGGACGTGTGGGGCCACAGTCACAGTAGTAGTGGTGACACTGCGATCACGTAGTTGTACAACACTCTTTTTTATGTTGAGTCAAAGATGACTAGACAGCTAGGTGGCCTTGTCGGCCCGCATAGGTTCCTCTTTTATAGTATATTTTTGGTTAGCTGATGTACCTTACAGGTGGCTATAGGCCAGTCAGCTGGGGAGAACGTATTTTTGGCCGTTATATAGCCGTTGTCTCCAGGAAATCTGACATAGAGCTAGCCGGGCACCGAGATGTGCTCGGGCTCACAGTTAACGATCCACGTCCTACTAGGGCACTAGGTACCAGTCATACCCCAGGGCGGGAGCGTGACAAACTTGGTATCCAGAGCAGGTCGTGTCCCAGAGTCTGCAAGCCGTGCTAAGTAGAATCTAATCTATGGATGTGTTGTGCACCACATACTATGGCGAGGAGGCTGCGAGGCATGATAGCATGGTTACTCTTCTTTCTCATTCAGTCGTGCTATAGAGCTGTATAGTATAGGTTGAATACAAACTTATCATATTCTTTGTCTACAGATAAAAATGGCAGACCAGCGACACCCTACCACCGGTAGAAGATTAGATACAGTAGCAGGAGAAGGCACCAGCAGGATGCCTTAGTTTCAGTCAGAGTCAGCCCAATCTGAGGGCGATATAGAGGCTTCATCACAGCCCTCTCAGCAGTCCCCCTCACATCAGGAGTCGTTGGGCACGACACCGCCCCCGATAGCTCCTGTACCTTCGCCATCAGATCAGGAAGATCGTAGCCCAGCCAGTGGTTATGTTGGCACAAATGATGGCCACACAACGCCGGTCGGTGCCGCATTTTTGTATTAGCGAGCCATCGGGTGGATCGGGTGGTTCGAGGTCGAGGTTTTGGCACTGGGTCCCCCACAGTTCACTGGGTCCAGATCAGGCAGAAGGGCCCCAAGACTTCTTAGACCAGATGTAGAGAATTTTCCGGGTTATACATGTGACCCCTAGAGCTCGATTGGCGACGAGTGTTTGATTTGCGGGACATAGGACTGTGTTATGGTACGAGAGTTGGGGAAAGGTCTCGAGGGAGAGATGTTGCCCCTCCACGACCTGGACCAGCTTCTCGTAGGCCTTCCTGGACCGTTACTTGCCCCGAGAGATTCGGCAGGCCCGGATAGATCAATATTTGCATTTGGAGCAGGGGCAAGGGAACGTACGAGGAATATGCTACGGTTGACTCCTTAGCCCATATGCTCCCGGCCTTTGTGGATACTATGCCGTCCAGAGTTCACGGAAGTTATTATGGGTCTGAACCCAGAATACATTGAAGCATGTATAGCCCCGGCTACGTTACGAGAAGATATGGATATTGCTCGAGTACAGGCCTTTGCTCAGACCATTGAGGGCCTTAGACAGCGGCAACAGGGCAGTAGACGGACAAATCCCGGGGAACAGCGCCGCGAGCGGATCGGATGAAATGCAGAGGAGGTTCGAGAGAAGACCCCGGGCCCGAGCATCGGACAGACCTCCTAGACCCCCACCTCCACCACAACAGCAGCAGCGAGGTAGATTTGTTCGTCAAGGCCAGTTAGAGTCTGGTGGCAGTTCTCGAAACGATAGATTCCTGCGACGAAGAAGGGAAAGCGAAGCAGACTCACACCCCACCCTGCCCTAATTGCAGCGACCTTTCCACGCCGGAGCTTGTAGATTTGGCTCCTCTGGGTGTTATGTTTGTGGGCAGGAGGGGCACCAGATGAGAGATTGTCCGGCTAGAGGGCAAGAGAGCAGAGATAGTCGGGACAGGGGATCCTTGAGGGCCACGAGCTCCAGCAGCCTCGGCAGGGTGCAGGCCCTCGGGTTCGACGGAGTAAGAGGCCGAGGTAGATTAGGAGCCTCCAATTCCAGGTACGGGCTCAGAGCGTGCCCACGCACTACCAGGGAGACAGGACTCAGAGGCGTCTCCAGATGTAGTAACAGGTATGATGACTATCTGTTCATGCCACCTTATGTACTGATTGATTCAGGGTCACTCTTGTCATATATTACCCATTTGTGGCTCGAAAGTTTAATGTCGCACCAAGTTATTACAGCGGCCCTTTACAGTATCCACACCCATCGGTCACTCTATTATAGCTAGCAGAATTTATCGAGGGTGTACAGTAGGTGCTGATCGCCAGACTTCACAGTAGATCTGGTAGAGTTAGAAATGATTGATTTCGATGCCATAATGGGTATGGATTGGTTAGTGTCGTGCTATGCCAATGTAGAATGTTGGACCAAGACAGTCCGATTCCACTTTCCAGGGGAAGCAGTGCGAGAGTGGAAAGGCAGCACAGCAACGCCAAAAGGTAGTTTTATTTCCTACCTCCGGAGCTAGGAAATTGATAGCTAAGGGATGTATTTACCACCTAGTCGGGGTTTAGGATGTTCGGGTAGATCTCCGACACTCAGTCTTTCGAGTGGTTAATGAATTCCCTGATGTATTTCAGATGAGTTACCTGGTATTCCCCCAGAAAGGGATATAGATTTTGCAATCGACTTGCTACCAGGCACTCAGCCCATATCAATTCCTCCATATCGTATGGCTCCTGCAGGAACTCGAGAGAGTTAGGGAGCTGATTGAAAATTTTCTAGATAAGGGTTTCATCAGGCCGAGTTCTTCACCATGGGGTGCGCCGGTTTTGTTTGTTAGAAAGAATGATGGGTCACTCCGCATGTGTATAGATTATCGGCAACTGAATAAAAGGTTACAATAAGAATAAGTACCCGCTTCCTAGAATAGATGATTTGTTTGATCGATTCTGAGGGGCGGATACTTCTCAAGATTGACTTGCGGTCGGATATCATCAGAGTTCAGGTACATGAAAGAGACATCCCCCAAAGTGGCGTTCGGACCTGGTATAGTCACTTTGAATTTCTAGTTATGTCCTTTGGATTGACGAATGCCCCAGCAATATTTATGGACCTGATGAATAGTATTTTCAGACCATACCTGGACACGACCGTGATAGTGTTTATTGATGATATTCTGGTGTATTCTACCGCTCTGAAGTGGATCACCGGGTTCATTTACGGACAGTGCTCCAGATTCTCAGGGACCGCCAGTTATATGCTAAGTTCTCTAAGTGTGAATTCTGGCATAACTCAATAACCTTCTTAGGGCATATTGTGTCGGATGTTGGTATACGGGTTGACACACTTGAGAAAATGGGCAGTCAAAACATGGCTTTAGGCCTACCACTCCGACCGAAGTATGTAGTTTTTTGGGGTTAGCAGGGTATTACAGGAGATTTGTTGAGGGATTCTCTACTATAGCAGCACCTCTGACTAAGCTGGCACAGAAAGTAGTAAAGTTTCAGTTGATAGAGGCATGTGAGCAGACTTCCAGGGTAAAAGATAGATTAACCTCCCGCCGGTACTAGCATTGCGGAAGGTACGAAGGTTGTCGGTGTATTGCGACGCATGGGCGTTGGGTTGGGTTTTGTATTGATGCAGCATGGTAAAGGTGATTGCATATGCTTCCAGACAGCTGAGAACACGAAAATTACCCTACCCACGACACGGAGTTAGCATGATGATCCACGCCTTAAAAATATGGAGACATTACTTGTATGGCGTCCATGTGGATATTTCACAGATCATAAGAGCCACATATATCTTCACCGAGAGGGAGTTGAATGCGCGACAGCGTCGCTTTGGTTGGAGTTATTAAAGATTATGACGTGTATATTGCAGCGGCCATCGGGAAAAGCCAATGTTGTAGCGGATGCTCTTAGTCGTAAATCAATGGGAAGTTTGGCGTATTTGCAGCCCGAGCAGCGGAGTTGGTCCAGGAGATACATCAGTGAGCCAGCTTCCGCCGTTCGTGTAGCAGCTTGAGAGGACAATAGAGCGGTAATTTAGAACATAATCGTGTCATCATTAGTTGTGGAGATAAAGAACGGCAATATGAGGATCTGACCTGAGCTTCAGGGCAGAATTCAGCGGGAAAAGCGCCAGATTTTCGAGATAACTAAGGATGAAGTGTTGTGATGTAAAGAGCCGCCTCTGTGTTCCAGATATTTCAGGGCTCCGCCCGGCAGTTATGAACGAGGTACATTACGCCCTTCTTCTCCACCCCGGCGCAACAAAAATGTACCATGATATCAAAGAACTACCCAGGTGGCCGAGGTATGAAAAGAAATTGCTGAATTTGTAGCCCAGTGTCCTAACTGCCAACAGGTGAAAGTGGAACACCGAAGCAAGGCGGGTTAACTCCAGGACATAGCTATGCCTCTAGATTTTAGCGGTCATTTCGAAAGGTGCAGGTACACAGATTAGTTTGAGCACAACATTCCACCCTCGAACGGATGGGCAGGCTGAGCGCACTATTCAGACGCTGGAGGACATGCTGCGGGCGTGTGTGCTAGATTTTGGGGGTAGGCTGGGTTGAGCATTTGCCGTTAATTCAATTCATAATAATAGCTATCACTCGGCTATTCGAATGGCGCCCTTTGAAGCATTGTACGGGCAAATGCAGATGCGCCGGTTGGCAGGTTTGAAGTGGGAGAATCTGGCGTTGATTGGTTCAGACATTATTCAGAGTCGAGAGGAGAAGGTAAACATCGAAGGCGCCTACTGACTGCGGCACTTGGCTCATTATGCGACAATGCGGCGCGAGACACGGAGTTTGATGTGAATGACTAAGTTATTTCTGAAAGTATCTCCGATGAAAGGAGTGATGAGATTTAGCAAGAAAGGTAAGCTCAGTCCAAGATTTGTTGGCCGTATCAGATTCGTCGAAGGATAGGCCGAGTGGCATATGAGTTGAACTTGCCTCGAATTAGAATCCGTTCATCGGTCTTTCATGTATCTATCTTTGAGAAATGCATAGGAGACCCGTCGAGAGCAGTACGAGTCCAGGATGTCCAGGTTACAGAAGAACTGGCCTATGAAGAGGTTCAATGGCCCCAACTCTTAGACGAACAGATTCGTAGATTGAGAACTTAAGATATTGCGTCTGTCCAGAAGTACGTGGCGTAGCAGGGAACGAGAGGGAGATGACAGGAGGTAGAGGAAGATATGACTTGGATATCCTCACTTGTTCCAAGCCTAGTCAGGCGACAGGTATGTTAATATTGTTATCTTATGCAATTCCTTATAGTTTATATACGTAAGTCAAATGGTCGATCTTAATATGTCATGTGAATACTAAAGTATTATGTGGAGTATACGTATTGGACTTTTACGCATTTCGGAGTTTTGGGATAGTCCATATTACGGGAAACTCTGTCAGGAATTTTCCTAGAAATAAGTTGAGTAAGTTGGGAAGTCCTAAAGATAGAAGTTTACATTCGAGGACGAATGTTCTTAAGGGGAGAGAATGTTACACCCCGTAAAATTTCCAACATAGATGGCTATTCGCGTGTTGGTTAAGCGTGTTGGAAGCCATACATGCTAGAAAAAGGCCAGGGAAAAAGACCGGACTGCAAACCTGTCCAGAACCATCACAGAAGGAGCAGGGGCAGAACCCCTCCGCGATGGCAACGTGTCACGAGTGGAGCCTCCGTGATGGCTCCGTGACACGTTGGCCCTTATCCGAGGAACAAGTATATTGAGCCTCCACTTCGGTTTTACTTCGTGATCACATTATAATTTCCAGAAACCGCGAGAGAGAACAGGGGAAAACGTAAAGTGTTGATAATTATCGCTCAATTACGCCGTCAAACGTAGTCCAAATTCAAAATTAACCTCAGATACCAAGGTATTTAGCCCAGCGAGGAGCATTCCCTGCAGTTTAGTTTCGCGAAGTCGGCCGACAAATCATCGTGCTACCGGGCTAAGGTAGTGGAATTGCTCCAAATTAGTGTCAATGTGCTCCCTAGCCTTAAAGTGAATATTTCTCCCTTCTGGACTTTCGAGAAATAGCAAGTTTCGACCGTCTTTTGATAAGCCAAGTTTTGGTTATAAATATATCGAAAGGCGCGTTTTTTTAGAATATTGATGTATTAGTACTAATTGGCATATATGTGAATGCGTTGGAAATAGCTGGAGTACTGACCGAGCTTCGTCCGATAGTCCGGATAACCCGAGGTTAATGTAAAGCCAGTTTCTTCGGCAAGTTAGTACTCTAGCCTAGCATAATTCAGTGAACTCCGTAATAGAATTCTCGGAGTTGAATGTGAAAGTATTAGAGCAAGTTCGGTAAATGCGGTTTGCGTTGTTGTATCGTACTCAGTCTGAAAGTTAGTAAAGCAACGCCAAATGGCGAGTTAACGCCTGTAGACTCAGTATAGCCCAGTATGTGATTAGCAAGCATGTTTTAGAATATTATGACATATATTAAGAATAAAAGTTAGTAAGTAAAATCGAACCAGACAAATAGTATCTTGCTCTGATTAGGCGGACAGACAGATGATATCTTGGCTACAGATTAGCCATGCAGTTAGATAAAGATCACAGACTCAGTATAAAGTAGTATGAGAATCAATATAACACAGAAAGAGTTTAGAATAAGAAATCAAAATTCATATAGTATTTTTCGGTTTAAACATGCTTGCTACTTACTTATGTGCTTATTGATTGTTGAGACTTGGTGTGTCGTGAGGGGGCACCCTTTTGAGCGTCCTCCCGCCGCCCCTGGGTTGGTAACTGTGTCGCCCACTGAGCGGGTGGAGTTTACGTCACTCCAAGAGGTGGCATGCCGTCCCCAGTGTGGACGAAGATGGGATGAAGCTTTCCCCATATCAGGCTGATCAGCATTACGGTACAAATAGCCTTGTTGAGCGCAAGCGCAGGGAACAGATTCAGATTCAGTTACAGTTACAGATACAGTATGGGAGTCACTCCGGACTCCAGACACAGTTATTTATATCGGAGTCTATGGCCAAGCCGGAGACCCAGGGGCCGGCAGAGATGCTTGTAGTTAGCGAGATGAGTGGAGTGACTTATTTTTGGCTGGTTTTTACGGGTAGGGGTCTGTAGATTGTTTGCTTGCTTGGCACCATCCGGCTTATGAGGGAGTTGCTATTGGTTCTTTCTTGCTATATATATATATATGTATTTATGTGTTATATAATAGTTGATAGATAGCGGTCGTCACGATGGCAATTATATAATAGTACGATCCGACATATCCAATTTTACAGATTCAGCTATATCCTGCTATTTAGAATTGCTAGTCATGTTGTTATTATTCAATTGTATTCAGTTGCTTTGCATACTCAGTACCAGTGTTTACTGACGCCCGGTAAGTCTTGCATTACTTGCTACTTAACGGTACTCATAGACGAGCGATCCCTCGTGATTCCCGACCAGCTATAGTCATCAGCTCCTGTCATCTAGAGCTTGATATTCAGAGGTGTAGTTCATTTTCTTTTGATGTACAGTATGGGTAGGTCGGGGCCCTGTCCCACGTCATTTTATCAGTACTCATAGAGGCTTGCAGATTATATATATACATCTCCCACAGTAGTCAATTGAACCGGTCGTGTGAGCCGTGCCTTTTGTTGATTGTTAGCATTATTGATTGTATTGGCCGTGTCGGGCCATAGTCTGATGTAGTGGTGACCTTGCCGGTCACGTAGTTTGTACAACACTCTTTTTATGTTGAGTCACAGATGACTAGACAGCATGGTGGTCTTGTCGGCCCGTATAGGTTCCTCTTTATAGTATGTTTCTGGTTAGCTGAAGTTACATACAGGTGGCTATAGGCCCAGTTGGCGGAGGCTGTATTTACAGCCGTTATATGGCCCACGTTGTCTCAGAGAAATCTGACATAGAGCTAGCCGAGGCACGAATGTGCTCAGGCTCACCAATTACTTGATCCGAGGTCCTACTAGGGCACCGGGTGCAGTCATACCCCCCAGGGCAGGGCGGACAGTTAAGTCCCTATTGCATATATCATTCCCATGCATGCATACTAAGAATTCTAAAGAGATCAAACTTAGATTTAAGCTTTCCCTATCAATTTTCCATTAGAATTCATGAACTTGGAAATATGATCTCACCTAGGTATATAGAGATTTATGAATGGGTGTTTTCATTCACACCCATGCCCATTCTGTATTGATTTATGCAAATCTATCAAAAATCCCATGGGGTTTTGAATTCAATTTTGTAAAAATCTAATGGTTGCTAATGGGCCTTTATGATTTATTATTTACATCATATTTTATGGATTTTGATTAGATTTTACAATTATTTTTTATTATAGATTCGTTGATTCGATTTCTGCCAAATTAAGCCCTGATATGCATGATCTATGATGAATAAATTTATGATCTACTCTCAATTGTTGATATTTACAAGCCCACATAATTTATGATTTGAAATATGGATTTATTCAATTACCCAATTACCCATCATTTTTTGAGGATTTACAAGTTATATGTATGATCTACTAGTATGCATGATCCTTAAGATTTATGAATTATGTTTTGGCCGACTCACGGCCTTGATTCATGGCTAGTTCACGTATTTACAAGCATGTTTATGATTATCATTATTTAACTAGCCCATTAACTATGCATGTTATACTATGAGCACTATATATGTTTTGGGAGTAGTATCGAACACTGGTTCGGGGCCTAGGTTCTGACCTCAATCTCATAAACTATGTGCCACTGTAGGTATGTTAGGACCTCCCTTGTGACTTTCCCTAGCCCATTTGGCCCCTTTCAGGTGTTATCATGCCTTTCATGGTTCTACCCTTGGCAAGGTACGAACACCCTAATGACTAGGTTCACAAGTTGGGCTCCATGTGTGCTCATATGGGGTATGTAGGTTAAGAGAATCTCCCACTATTCCTCATGATTTATGCATGTTTATGATTTCGTATGTTGGATCAAGTAATGTGTATTATGGCCTTTCTCTTATGATTATGATTACGCTTGTATTACGAATGCTTTGAAAACCTTTAACCTTATGACATGTTATGTTACGATATTTATGATATGAGGATGATGTCCTACTCTTATGATGTTTTATGAGCTTTTACATATTTTAAATTTCTATTTACTTACCTTGCATACTCGGTACATTTCACGTACTTACTGTATACTTACTATTCTGTATCATCTTATGGTACAGGAATCTGCTCTGAGGCTCATCGTCACCTTTAGCTCACCTCAGAGTTCAATTCAAATTATTGGCGAGTCCTCATGTTCTGAGGGCCATCTTCTCAAACATTTATTTCATTTTATGTTTCAGTCTTGGCTAGGTTAGTTGGGGGTGTTGTCCCATCAACCCATCGTATGTAGAAGAGGCTTTCGGACAATATGTAGTACTCAGCTTGTGTGTATGTTCAGAGAATTCTTACACTATGATATGCTATGATTATGTTTATGTTTCCCTTATGCCTTTTGTGTAAAACTTCCGTTTAAATGAATGAAATTAGATGTATTCTTATGCCACGGGTCGACTTGGGTCCTCTCGGGTTCCTTGTCCTGTGTCTTGATCCAAGCCTATGTTTGGGTCGTGACAAACAGGATATCAGAGCAATAGGTTTGAAGTGTCTTAGGGTGCCCGAAAGCCACGTTAAGTAGAGTCTTTTTCATGAGTATGAAGCGCGCAACATCTATGAAGAAGAGGCTACGAGACATTTAGGAAATGTTCCCTTCTTTTATGATCCATATCGTGTGATGAAAAGTCTTTCTATCCTTCTAATTCATGCTATTCACGATTGTAGAATCATGGCACCTAGGAGAATGAACGAAAGAACAAATGGGAATGGTGAAGGCCACAGAGATGGCAATGATCTGGGCATCAGCAGGCCCCACCTATTTAGGAGCCCCAGGCACCAGAGCTAGTTGCCACGATTAGTTTCAGGAGGCTATCCAGATATTGGCACAGGCCTTGACCGCTCAAGTCAATTAGTAGGCTGTTGCGCATATCCCACAGAATGGCAGTGCGGCAGCGACCCGGATTAAAGACTTTTTGAGGATGAACCCTATGGAGTTCCTTGGGTCCACGGTGGATGAGGACCCGCACAATTACATCAAGGATATTCGAAAGATCACCCAGGTTATGGGGGTGACAAATGGAGATTGTGTTGATTTGACCTCCTATCAGCTAAAGGGGGTGGTCCACATATGGTTGAAATAGTGGAGAGATGCTAGGGCAGTGGGTGCAAGCCCTATCGGTTGGGAAGAGTTCCACACAACATTCTTGGATCGATTCTTCCCTCGGGAGATGAAGGAGAAAAAGGTGGCCGAGTTTGTTAACTTGAAGTAGGGTGACATGTCAGTTCAGAAATATGCATTGGAGTTCACCCGACAATCTAAATATGCACGAGAGTTGGTGGCAAACCAGAGGACTCGAGTGAGTCGATTTATGCACGGGGTGGCGGACTACTTGGAAAAGGATTATAAGATCACCATGTTGCATCAGGATATAGATTTTCCCCGTATTGTGTTGCATACTCAGCAGATGGAGTCGGTGTATCTGAGGTAGAGAGAGGCCAAGAGGGCCAGCACCGACAGTTATAGGACCTCTCAGGTCATATCAGGGGGTGGACAACGTCAGCAGTCTCAGCATAGGTCTACTGCTCTAGCACCATCATAGGCCAGTACGCCATGTAGAATTCGAGGAGATTGGAGGAGCAGAGCTCCAGATTCAAGAGGCCAGGGTAGAATGCAGATAGAGCGTAGTTTCCCAGCTTGTGCAAAATGCAACAAGAATCATCCGGGAGGTGCCTAGTCAGCTCGGATGCTTGTTTCGGGTGTGGAAAACTCGGACACAAACTCAGGGATTGCCCTTCAACCAGATCAAGAGTTGGTGGAGCCCATATGCCAGCAGCCAGTTCTGCCGCTCCAGCATCATGTCAGACTCAGCAGGGAACCTCGGCCAGTTCAACCGGCGGTCAGCGTCAAAACAGGTTTTATGCTTTAGCACCTTGTCAGGAGCAAGAGGTCTCCCCGGATGTGGTCACTGGTATGTGCGGTTTTTTCATATTTAAGTTTATGATTTACTAGATCCGAGAGATACCTTGTCTTTTGTGACCCCTTACATTGCTAGTAGTGTTGGAGTTAGTCCCGATATTCTGTCAGAACCATTTTCAGTTTTCACTCCTATCGGTGATTCGGTTGTGGCTAGGCTGGTGTACAGAGGATGCCCGGTCACTATATTGCATAAAGTCACCTTTGTAGACCTTGTAGAGTTAGCCATGACTGAGTTTGATATTATTCTTTGCATGGATTGGTTGTATGCGTGTTATGCTTCTGTAAATTGTAGAACCCGTGCGGTGAAATTTTATTATTCGGGTGAATCAATTTTGGAGTGGAAGGGTAGTTCAGTTTGTACCATCAGGTCAATTTATTTCATAGCTTAAGGCCCGGAAGATGATTTCTAAGGG
>JACEIK010015251.1:0-20141 GCA_018107945.1 Datura stramonium | reverse complement strand
TATGAGAAGCTTTAGCTCAAAACGTATCACAAGCTGAAAATAATTGAGAGTTTTAACTCCAAAACCATGCAGTAAGCTTAATTCACAAAATCATGAGTCATGCTTGAACTCATGGGCACTACCAAATACTTTAACATGCTTGAAAATACTCAATTCACTTCGAAAACATGATTAGAAACATGGGTAACTCAAAATCATGCTTTTCATCACAATATCTCATCATCATAATACATTCATCACAAATCTCATTTTTCAAGAACTTCTCATCAATGAGCTTTTTAATTCATAAAACTAGAAACAAGATTTTTGATTGAAATCAATATAAAATTTGCCTATGCTTCTTAATTCAGTAGTAGAAACATAATTAAATCATACCCATGTAATGAATTAGGAATTTCATGTGTTAGGTTAAAACCCCATAGATTAGACATAGGAAATTCATGATTTAGAAGGGGATTGGGAATGGGTGTGAAAGGAATCACCCATTCATAACCCTACATACCTGATGGTAGCTGATTCTTACACTTCTTTGAATGGCCAATAAGAATTGAAGAAAAATTGAAGAACACTAAGCTTGATCATCCTCTCTCACCTTCTACCTTGCATGCATGAATGAATATGGCATAAAATGAACTTAACCCATTTAAGATTCATCATTCATAACTTAAAACGATGTAGTTTAGGCCTTAGGATCTTAGGAATTATTGAAAATCCCTTACTAAATTCGCAGAAAATAACTGCCAGGTAGTCCCCCACGAGGGACATGACGACTCGTCCCCTCTAGCCATGACTCATGGCATGATCTGTGATGTACACTACTTCTCAAGTCTTCTGGGCTCATAATGGGAGACTTCACGATTCTTTGCTGGTGACCATGACTCGTGGTCACCACCCGTCATGTGCACTGCTAAGGATTTTATTTTTACTTCACCATGCTGGTCACGCCCCTCCCCAAGAATCGTGGTGACTCCACACGAATCGTGGGGTCCTTCCATTGAGTACACTGCCCTCTTCCTTCTCTTTTCTCACTAATCACTCCTCATGACTGACCTAACGAGTCGTGGGACCTGACCTCGACTCGTGGTCTCATCCGTGGAGATCTTATTTCCAAATTTCCAACTTATCATCTGGGCTTTACCACGAGTCACGTCAAGGCATGTGGGTTGCTCCCATGGGTCACCTCATGACCCGTTCTATGCCTGATGCTAGTTTTAAAGTTTTTCTCCATTTCAACTCTCGGATCTGATCTTTGGGCTTCCGGGGTATAACACTTAGTTTCTCTATCGCATAAAGCAATGCTAAGAACATCTTCTTAATAGGCGTATAACTTAACTCAACTCCTATAAAGGTTCGACTTAGATAGTACAATGCTTGTTCCTTCTTAGCTTCATTCTCTTGATTAAGAAGTTCCCCAAGTGATCGCTCTTGTGATGCAATGTAGAGTAAAAATGGCTTCCCAGGAGTTGGTGCCCCTAATATAGATGAATTCAACAAGTATCTTTTGATGCTTTCAAAAGCATTTCGACATGATTGGTCCCAGTAGAAAGGGGAATCTTTCTTCATTAGATGGTTGAAGGGTTGACATTATCCAACCATGTTAGAGATGAACCAGCAAATAAATGTCAAATTTTCTATTGCGGAGGTCTCTCAAGTTCTTTGGCTCAAGCATTTTCTGAATGAGATCAATATTTGGGGGATCAACTTCAATTCCAAGGTATGCACAATGAAGCCAAGAAACTTTCTTGAGGTAACTCCAAATGCACATTTGAGTAGGTTCATCTTCAAGTCAAATTTTCTTAACCTATCAAAAACAATTCAAAAGTCTTCAAGATGATTGTCCTTATGCTTTGTATTAACCATCAAGTCATTGACATAACATTCCACCCTCTTATGAAGCATATCATCAAAAATGTTTTGCATTGCACGTTGGTAGGTGGCACCAACATTATTTTGACCAAAAAGGCATCACCTTGTAACAATAAATCCCTTTTTGCGTTCGGAAGGAAATGAATTCTTCATATTTTGGAGACATTCTGAATTGATTATATGCAGAAGATCCATCCATAAATAACATAGCTTTATGCCCAGTTATAGCATTAACCATGAGCTCAATGATTGGTAGAGAGAAGTCATCTTTTGGACATGCCTTTCTCAGATATTGAAAATCAACGCAGACATGTATCTGAACATTCTTATTCTTGATAGGTACAATATTTGAGATCCATGATGGGTACTTCACTTCTTGGATAAATCCATCTTCGATGAGCTTGTTGACCTCTGCTTCAATTTGTGTTACCAACTCTGGGGGAAACACTCATTGTGATTTCTTTATAGGACGTGCTCCATTTTTTATCCCCAAATGATGAATAACTATCCTAGGATTAAGGCTTGGCAGTTCTTTGTATGACCAAGCAAAGACATCTTTGTACTCGACCAATAACTTGAATATTCCCTCTCTTCTTGTGGTGTAAGAAGTGCCCTAATGAAGGTTGGGCCTGGATCTTCTAGAGTGCCCAAATTTAGTTCCTTGAGTTCATCTTTGGTTGATTGTATGCCATCTTCTAGTTGAGAGGGAGCCTTTTGAACATCATCATCCATATCATTGAGGCACGAAGTGTCTTCCACTATTATGCGATAGGAAGTTTGTACAAAGTTTGAATCTTCCGTTTGACTTCCTTCGAAGGTTGTAATGGCTTCTTCTTTCTTCTTCTTTGTTTATCCATGAAACTAGTTGGTCAAAACAATTGTGCTTCTTTTTACCTTTAATGAACCATCTGTGGTGATGAATACTACCTTTCTCTTCATATGTGATGGGAAAACACTATGAATCTCTTTGTCATCGGTTACTTCACAAAAATCTTGCTTTTCATGCTCCGACAACCTCTTTCTTGATAATGACTTCCTTGTGGTTCCTAAGCGATGTAATAGGAAGGTCTTTGAGATGGTGGTATCTCCTTCCATTTTTTTAGAGGCTTTACTTTAATTCTTGCATCTCAATCTTTCAAATACAGAGATACAAGGTGTCAATCTTCCTATGCATTCAAACACAGATGCCTGTTGTGGTGTTTTATCCACCTCAGATTCCACAATTTTTTCTACCGAGGTGTAGCGTGATGAAGCTATTTGCTTTTCCTTCTTAGATGAAATTCAAAGTGGCTCCAGTAAGCTGAACTCCATCCCAAACCAAGGAGTGGCGACATAATATCCTTTCTTTCTAAACCTCATTTGAGACTCTATAAGACCATGTATCTTTTCATTACTGACTTCATCTTTGAGCTTTCCTAGTTTTGCTAGATTGGAGAAATCATAACCTGACTACTCATGCAGAGTGAAGGCCTTTTGATCAAAGTTCTCTATTAGCTTATCAACTTGGATGTTTCCTTTAGTAGACTCTTAAGTGATAGACGAAACATGTGCAATTGGGACAATCATCTTCTCATTCAAATCTTGGAATGCTTTGTGACTCATCTATTTTCTGGGAATTCGAACTTGTTGAGTAAATTCCTCTAGAAGAGGTTGTCCCTTCCTCAACGTTCATATGGAATATAGCAAAAAACTGAATGCTTATTATTACTCTTCATCTGCATGTCTCCTTCGGATGGTGAAAGCGTAATGGAGACTTCTTCAGTTTTCTTCTCAGACATCTTGATGGTGGCCAATTGTACTTCATTCTCTCCTTTTAAATCGACATCAATTGGGCTGGCTTGTATGGGTTTCTCCATATTTGGTCCACAAGACTCTAAGTAGAATTTTGCATTTGTAAAGTATGACTCCATTTCGGTGAAAGGATTGACATCTGCATCAATCTTTAGTACTTTTCCATCCTTCAAATACTTTAGGAATTGATGGGAAGTAAATGACACCACTCCATTTTCATCCATCTAGGAGCTCCCAAGAAGCAAGTTGCATGATGTTTGGCATCTATAACATGAACCAAAGTGTTTGATTCCATGTTGCCTATAGATAATCCTACATGAATCATTCTTATGGCTCGTTTTCCTCCATTGAAACCTTGGATCGTTATGTTACTTTTGGATAGTTCGTCAGTAGAGATTTCGAGCCTTTTGAGCATCATCTTTGGCATGATGTTGACTGCTGAACCGTCATCAATCAGTATGAAATTGAGGTATTATTCCCAAATAGCTCCTATGACAAACAAAGTCCAGTTATGCAGCTTCGACCCTAACAACAAGTCATCATCAGTGAAGAAAATTGTGGCAAAACACGGTGCGACTTCTCCATTAGCATGATGTTCTTGTGCTATTGACCACACTCATCTTTGCTTTCCTTTATTTCCTATGTGTGGGAAATTACATGTGTCGCACTAATTTTACCATCTTGAAGGAATTTTCCCGGAAAGAATTCATGCAATGTAATAGGCCTTCGAACCTTTTGTGATAAGGAACTATCAATCTTCTTGCTAGTACCAAATTTAACACTTTTTGGTGGTTGTAGTTGATCCATATTACTCCTGACTGTTCTTGTCTTAGGAATATGTATTCTTTGAACCACTTGATGTCTTTGTTCCATATAAGAAACCAAGGTCCAACCGCATCATCTTTGGAGTTGTCGTCTATCTCTAGCGAACCTTCAAGAGTGTTCCTTGGAAAATCGACTTTAACCGGATCGAAACTCCCAAATTACAAGAAGATGGTGCTTTGCATAGTCTTCCACATTGAGCACTTCTTTTGCTCAGGTACAACACTAGCATGGTTTGCTTCAGCTGTTTCATCCATGTCAATGATGATTTTTCCTTAAGATTTTCTCCTTCAAAATGAAGCATTTTCCTGTCGGATGGCTAATTACGTGATGAAACTTTCCTTATTTGGGATCACTAACTTTATTGATTTCATTGGGCCTCTTTGATTCAGGAAGATCAGTGGTTTTTTTGGCTAGAAATTCATCCAGGATCATAGGTTCGTCTGAATCTCGAAATGGATAAACCTTTGCTTCTAACTCTTTCAAAGTTGGACGATGTTTTTCCTCCCTTGGATATTGATTGAGGGCTTCATCTTCTTTCACCTTTTTCTTAGTTGTGACCTTCACAGAAGTTTCTTTCACCATCATCGATTCCTTATTTTGGATCTTTGAGGTCATACCTTTCTTGAACTCCTTCTTTTCTTTTGTGAGACCAACAAAAGGAGACACCATTCCATGGCTTGTAATGCTCAACTCCATGTCATGTGCTCGTGTAGCAAGTTCTTCAAATTTTCGCGGTTTGATTTCATGTAGTATGTATAGAAGGCCCCAATGCATTCTTTGAATGCACATTTCCACAGCAGGTATTTCAGAAAGGCAGTCTTTGTAGTCCAAACTCAATGATCTCAAATGACTAATCTAATCCATCACACGCTCGTCCTTTCTTTGCTTAGTTCCAGTCAGCTTTATCATGCTCACAGTTTGTCCAGTGCTATAAAATTATTGAGGAATTCCTTCTCAAGTTTCTCCTAACTATCAATGCACTCGTGTTCTAGGTCGATACACCAGTCGAATGCATTCCCTTTCAGCGAACGAATAAACTATTTTACAAAAGGATCACCATGTGTTCTAGCACTGTTACAAATTTCCACAAAGTGGGTAATATGCTGCCTCGGGTTTCCTTTGCATCAAACTGTTGCAGCTTTGGTGGTTGGTAGTTTGTCGTCATGGGTAGACAGTCAATCCATCTAATATATGGCTTGGAGTAGTAGAAAAAACTCTATGGTGCTCCGCCATATTGAGCCCTAATGGTGTTTGTTATCATTTCTTGCAACTGATAGACAAATAATGCTGCAACCAAAATAGATTGTTTCTCCTTTTGAAATTTGTACTTAGCAAGTGATTCCTCAATGTTATTATTTTGTGGAATGAATCCAGGTGGGAAAGTGGGGATGTGACTTAACTCTCCAGGTTTGAAGGCCTCTAATTTGTTCATAAGTTGAGCGATATAAATGTTCTTATTGTCAATAGACTTCTTCAAGGCATCAATGGTTTGCTCCATTATTGCAAACTTCTTGTCCATGTCAGTTGAGTCATCCATCAATGCATTGACCTTTATTGAAATTGGAGAATTCGTTGAATCCCCAGGTCTACAAAAGTTGGAGCCGTTTTGAGAAAGTTCTTCGAAGAACATGGATGCAAGGTTGCCCCAAGGGGTTATAGTTATAGCCTCCATGTGAGAGTTGTTGTTTTTCACCATTTTCAAAGAGGTGAAGTATTCAGATCCATCCAAGCCATTAATCTTGATCTTTTGTCGAGTAATCAAACCAGCATGACTGAGATCAATAGATGAAACATCACTGGTCTTTTTGAAAGCCATTACAGTAGTTAACTTTGTAGTGTTCTAATTTGTAAAAGGAAGAGATGAAGAGTAGAATTAGTCCCATTGGGCGTGCCAAAATTTGTTTGCAACAAATTTTCAAATGTGTTGAAAATTAACTACAACCAAAGATAAATAAAAGAAAAGGTAATTTTATTGATGAATTCATGAGTACAAATTCCGTTGTTCTCTTGATTCTTCTCTTCTAAACTTCTCCATGATTCGAGGGCCTTCAGTAGTGTACTTCTTGAATTGTTGGATGATTTGAATCTTCTAGAGATGTATTTTGATCGCCGAAAATGTTTATTAGTGCCTTGTTACTTCAGAAAGATCTCCAGGAAGAACTCCGTTGACCACTCCTTGGGCCCTAAGGTGTAATGGAACTTGGACTTGATTTTATTAAAATAGACTAAATAATTTGTAAACTCCAAATTAATTAATCAACCAAAATGAACATGAATTTTAGATGAATTTAACCCGTCAAAATTTATACGTCTACAATTGGGTACCTGCCACTGGGGTTATAAGGCAGTTACCACAGCTTGATACACTTCATCACCATACTCGGCCTTTAGTTCATTCAATTTATCATCATCTTCATAAATTATTTCCTAAGAAATCAAAAGTAAATAAATAAAAAACACCAAAGTAAAGAATAAAAAAAGAATCCACGTAACAACAGTTAAAAGAGCACATACCTCAGCAGTTTGACCCTTTTGGATAACCTTAAACAGATGTCAGTTTGGATCCCTCGGGTGATCCTCCCACAAGGAACATACTTCCACTGCTTTCTCTACTACTTCTTCTTCAGATTCGTACATTTTCTTTGCAGCAACTTGGAATGGCTTCTAATTAGGTCCCTCCATTCTCTTGACACAAATAAAAGCATGGATCTCCCTTAAACACACCGTGTTAAAACAAATCAAATCACCAATTAGCTCGAGAAAAGGGAAAAAACATGATGATTGCACATAAAATTGCTCTTCATATAGTACTGGATGGCAGGTTGAGATTGAAATCATCTTCATGTTAAGAAGATATATACTTTTATAAACATTAGAATTATTGTGGCATATTTGTATGTCTACTATTATTTTCCTTTATTCTAGATATCCGGCTTCTATTACTGCACACATTTTCAGAAGCCAATTTAATTTAACGCATGAGTCTTATATATTGCAGATATCAAAATCATTTGCACTTTCGAGAAACAAACATTACATAGGAAGAAGTCAAAAAAATATATTAAGAGAGCATGTCATGAAGAAAGGTAAGAACTGAGATACACTTAACAACCACCACGCATGAAGTATGATAGATTCAGAAGACAAAAAAATATTTATGAGAATTCATGTATGTGTAATACTAGATTGAAAAATCATGGAGGTAGTTGGGGAAAAACAATCCTAGGAGTAAAATAAACTTATCAAGTCAGGTTTACCATCTCCAGATGGTTACTCTATAATGTGTATCACTAAGAATTATATAGACAATGGCATACATATATGCTTCGCTCCAATTATCATACGTGTAAGCCACATTGCTTCGTAAGAAACTAACAAATATTTACAAGCATGAATTGAAAATGTACAAATGATCACTTTGATAAGTTATTTACGGGCTTCCTACACTTCGTCATTTCTAAGCCTTTCCTTTATAATTAGATCTTGATTCAATGATTCCAAGATTTCAAGTTCTTCTTGTAGGAATGAATAGGAAGACAATATTTTTCTTAGAGAATGCTCAAGATGTATTAGGATACCTAAGGCCACTTGATATGATTACAATCACCAATTACATCTTTATTTATACTACTCAAAATACCAATTCAAAAGTCTTGCACAAATAACTAGATACATGTATCACAAACTCCTAAAAGAATTCTTGAAAAACTAAGAGAAAATATTGAAATACTAAATGAAATTCTTGCAATAATAAAGGACTCCTAGAAAACATAAAATTCAAGGATAGTATCCTTATGAATGCATTAATTACAACACTCCCCTTAATGCATTTGCTTGAAAACTCCAATGCATTCTCAAAGATAGAAAAACTTTTCTCTAGGAAGTTCTTTGGTGAAGATGTCAGCAAGTTGTTCTCCTGTTTGACAATAATAAAACTGAATTTCACCTTTCTCTTGTGTTTCTTGGATAAAATGGTACTTGATGGAAATATGCGTCGATCTTTCATGGTTGACCGAATTCTTGTCCTTGGCAATTGCTGATTTGTTATCGCAATACAAAATAGTCCCTCCTTTTTGTTTTTCACCAATATCTTCAAGAATTCTCCTAAGCCAAATAGCTTGAGAAGTAGCTTTATCTCCTGAGACATATTCCACTTCGGTGGATTGAGAAACAACACTTTTCTTTTTCGATAACCAAGAACAAATTCTTGAACCAAATAGGAAAGCATAAGCAGAAGTACTCTTCATGTCATCTATACTTCCATCCCAGCCACTAGTAAAATAGCAAATAGTACAAATCTCCCTCAAATTTATACATTATCCCATAATTCATTGTTCCTTTCAAGTAGCGTAGAATACGCTTTGCAGCTCCAAAATGCACTTGGCTTGATTCTTGCATGAATCTGGATAATACACTAGCAGCAAAAATAATGTCAGATCTTGTTGAAGTAAGATATAGCAGGCTTCCAATCAAGCTCCTAGAAGTGAGCTATTAGCCTTGTTTGCTTCATCATCTTTTATGAACTTCTCATTTGCTGCTAATGGTATGGCCACAAACCTGCAATCCATCATTTTAATTTTTTGAAGAATACTTTTAGTATACTTCTTTTGAGAAATAAAAATTCCTTCTTTCACTTGAGAAACTTTAATGCCCAATAAATAATGTAGAAACCAAAGATCACTCATTTCATAGGTTTGCATCATATCTTATTTGAATTTCTACATCACCTTTAGATCATTTCCAGTAAAGATTAGATCATCCACATAGAGACAAACAATGACAATGCTTCCATGTTCTTGCTTCACATACAAAGTGACTTTGTTTTTGCTTCTCTGAAAATTATTTTTCAGAAAGTATATATCGATTTCATTGTACTAGGCTCTTGGAGTTTGCTTCAGCCCATACAGAGCCTTTTTTAGCTTGTACACCTTCTCTTCTCCCCCTTGAACAAAAAATTCTTGATGTTGCTCAACATAAATTTTTTCATCAATTTTTCCATTTAGAGATGCAGACTTAACATCAAGTTTAAAATCTTCTATTTTTTTTGTGCAACAACAACAATCAAGGTTCTAATTATCTCAAGACATGCAACTACAGAGAAAATTTCATAGAAATTAATACCTAGCTTTTGCGTGAAACATCTAGAAACCAACCTTTCTTTGTGCTTTTGAATTTTTCCTTCTTGATTGAGTTTGATTTTATAAATCCATTTTATACTTAAAACATCTCTTTCTTTGGGTACATCCACAAGCTCCCAAGTATTATTTATCTCAATCATATGAATTTCCTCTTCCATGGCTTTCTTCCAAACATCATGCTTTATTGCCTCCTTATAATTTTTTGGCTCAATACAGGCAAAGTTGTATCTTTGATGGATGTTACTCAACATTCTTGTTCCTCTTGGAGGTGGTTCTTAATCTTCTGGATATGAGATTTCTCCCCCTTGAGGGACATCTTCCTCTTCCTCTTCCTCTTCCTCATCCTCTTCTTGTATTGACACATCTAAAGAAATGATAGAAGTATTCTCTACCTTTTTTTTCAAATTCCATGCTATTGTTTCATCAAAAATGATATCTATACTAGCAACAAGTCTGTTAGTTGAGAAGCCTATAGCCTTTTGTCACTGAGAAGCCTATAGCCTTTTGTCACATCACTATAACCAAGAAATATACATTTTTCACTCTTTTCATCCAATTTTCTTCTTTTTTCAGCAAGTATATGAGCATACCAAATACACCCAAATATTTTAAAATGACTTACAGAAGGTTTCATTCCACTCTAATCTTCAACTGGTGTCTTGTCCTTCAATGCCTTTGTTGGCACCTATTGAGGATGTACACTGTTATATGTACTACTTCTGCCCAAAAATATTTCGGCAGCCCTTTTTCATTCACCATCTTTTTGTCCATTTCAGTAATGGTTCTTTTTCTCCTTTCAGATACACCATTTTGTTGAGGAGTATATCCTACTGTAAGTTGCTTTTCAATGCCTTCATTTTTGCAGCATTCTTCAAATTTTCAACTTGTGTATTTACCTTCTCTTTCACTGCAAATAGTTTTCATTCTGCAGCCTTTTCATTCTTAACAAAGGCTTTAAATCTCTTGAACGTAGCAAATATTTTTTACTTTCCTTTCAATAAATAAACCCACGTCATTCTTGAAAAATCATCAATAAAAATTATAAAGTACCTTTGGCTTCCCAGATATGGAGTATTTATTGGTCCATAAATGACTGTATGGATTAGTTCCAAAAATACACTTGTTCTCCAAGATTTCCCTTTTGGAGAAGACTTTCTATGTTGCTTTCCCATAATACAACTTTCACATGGATCCACCTCAGTATGTATCTCAGGAAGGCCTTGCACCATGTCTTTTTTCTTGAGAAGCTTCAAACCATGAAAATTCAAGTGAAAAAATCTTTTGTGCCAAAGACATAAATCATCTAGAACTTCCTTTTTGAATGCATTATAATGAAGTTGTAAAGAAAAGTTTCCTTTTATCATCTTTACTTCAACAATGACTTGATTTGGCCTAATTTTATCATAAATTCTACAATAATTATCTCTAAACACAAGAGAATAACCATTTTCCATGAGCTAATCAATACTAAGTAAATTTTATTCCAATTCAGGAACATAAAGAACATCATGAATTTGCTTACCGCTCCCTTTTCTGTTGATCGAAATGGTACCTTTACCTTTTGCATCAACTAAGGCTCCAATCCTCATTCTCACTTTAGAAGTGATGTTGCAATTAATTGAGCGGAAAGCCTTTTCATCTCCTATCATATGATTGGTACAACCGCTATCAACATATCATTCATTGTTTTTTTAGTGAAGCATCAGATTGAGAAGCGAAGAAAAGGTTTTCTTCCTTTACTTCCTACTTTCCTTTACATAAATTTTCTTGTTCTCTTTGCTTGTGCCTACAATCCTTCTCAATATGTACAAACCTTTTACAAAAGTTACATTGAAGCTTGCCTTTGTGCCAACATTATTCTGTATTATGATTAGTCTTTTTGAAAAATTTACAAAAAAGACTAGTACTTTCTCACCTTTTTCTTTAGCCTTCTTAGTAGAGCCATAATGACCCTACTTTTTTTTGGATTGTACTTATTTTTTTGTTGATTTTTTGAGAATTCTCTTTGGTTTTGGACTGAAAATACTCTCTTTGGGTCAATCTTCACGAAAAAATCTTCGCTTCTCGTGTCCACAAAACGATCCAACTAGCTCTTTGATGGAAAACTTAGAAAGATCTTTCATCTCCTCAATGATAGCAATAATATACTTATACTTTTCTGTGATACTAATTAGAATCTTTTTCACAACTTATTGGTCAGAACTTTCATCACCATGATTTCTCATTTCATTAACAATATTCATGACTGTTGTGCAATATTCATCTACTTTTTTAGATTCTATCATCTTTAAATTCTGAAACTTTCTTCTAAGAGTTTGAAGGTTGATAGTGCGTACCTTTTCGTCACCATACACCTCAGCTTCCAGAGACTCCCAAGCTTTCTTTGTAGTATCACAAGTAGCAATTTTTGTAAAAAATGCTCTTGAGACTCTCATTTGGAATTTGCTCAAAACTCTTGCATCTTGACGATGCTTAGCCTCAAGACGTTTCATCTCTACTATTGAAAGTTCACCATCGTCTTCTGGCTCTTCATAGACATTTACAATAATAGTCCACAAACCTTCAGCTTTTAGATAAGTTTTCAGTCTTATCTTCCAGTATTTAAAGTTATTTCTATCAAAAAATGGCATAAGAACAACTGAAGAATCAGCACCTTCATTTGTTTTAGACGCCGTAATTTTTTTCACCTAATCCCAGATTAAGAATGAGAACTGTTTTGATACCACCTTGTATGAATGAATAGGAAGAGAATATTTTTATTAGAGAATGCTAAAGTTGTATTAGGGTACTTAAGGCCACTTGATATGGTTACAATCATCAATTATATCTCTATTTATACTACTCAAAAAATCAATTCAAAAGCCTTGCACAAATAACTAGATACATGTATCACAAACTCCTAAAAGATTTCTTGTAAAACTAAGAAAAAAATATTGAAAGACTAAATGATACTCTTGAAATAATAAAGGACTTCTAGAAAACATAAAAGTCAACGATAGTATCCTTGTGAATGCATTAATTCCAACACTTCTTTACTCAACTTGATTTCTTCTTGAATTGACCCCAGTTTCTTCTGAGTTTTGAGATCTCTTTCGACATTCATGTGTCTAATCATTTCCATGGAACATATCAAGCGCTCAATCTGCAATTGTAGTGCTTGCTTCTAATCAAGTTTTGCTTCAACCTCAATTATTCTTTTATGAAGTTGTTCCTTTTCTCTCTGCAAGTAAAAGTTGAAAGTCAAGTGCTAAATGCTATGGAGTGCATTGTTCACAATAAATTTTCAAACGTGTTGAAAATTAACTGCAAAGATAAATAAAAGAAAAGGTAATTTTATTAATGAATTTGCGAGTACAATTATGTTATTCTCTTGATTCTTTTCTCATAAACTTCTCCATGATTTGAGGTCCTTCAATAGCATACTTCTCGAATTATTGGATGATTTGTATCTCATAGAGATGTATTTTGATCGTCGGGAATGCTGGTTAGTGGGTCATTACTTCAAAAAGATCTCCTGAAAGAACTCCGTCGACCACTCCTTGGAAGAGCTATGTAGTAGATGTGGTAGCTTAATCCAATGCTTGCAGAATGCTTGTTGAAGTGTTTCTCCAATCCTTGCAGAATGTTATGTCCATCCCCTATTTATAATTGTAGGGGGTGGACAAGGTTGCTTATGATTGCCAAAAGATGTCATTTTAACACTTGGTGGATTGTGATTGATTTTTGAATTTGACTAGGACTACCACATCATTTGAACATGTGGCATCATCTTATTGGTCTTGAATTTGACTGGGACGCCAAGTCACTATGACATGTGGCATGGGTTTGGTCCCCAAGGTTTAATGGACCTTGGACTTGAATTTATTAAAATGGACTAATTAATTTGTAAAGTCCAAATTAATTGTTCAACCCAAATAACATGAATTAATTTCATAATTTGTATGAATTTAACCCAATAAAATTTATACATCTGCAAATTCCCCTTACTTCGGGACTTGTCGACGTGTAGGCTTGCTGAAACTTGACGACGAGACTTGAAGTATTAATGAATGCATTTTCATTTTGTGACTTCAAAGTATTTGTTTCTTGTCATCACATTCTAGCCAGGCCACTACTTGCGAGTGGTCCAACTAGAATTTCTTTCATGCACTTTCACACAGTAAAAGTCTTCTCCGAAGCGACAAATGATTGTTTGTAGCGATCCTTAATATATTTTTTTAGTCATTCTCGCTTGGAACACAATGTGAACCCTCTATATGGATTTGAAATAGAAGGATCATATGGAAAAAATCTTAACTTGACATGCCAATCTATACATAAGAATAAGACATTTTGGTTTGAACCTTTGCACCAAAAAATAGAATATTAACTTTCCTTTAGTTATTAAAAAAGAATCAATTTTTTTCAAAGAAATCTCTCTAAATATGACAATATTTCCATTGATGAGTATCGTTAGACTTCCAGGGATTCTCTTCTTCCAATTCTACCGCAACTTTCCTTGTATACGAAATGAAAATTATTCATAAGAATACTTATATAAGCTTCTCCAATGTACAAAGGATTCATCCAAGAGTTCAGAAGCTATAGAGTAAGGTCCCTTGAGTGTTTTTTATAGAAAAACTTATAAGCTACTTCTTCACTTGATTCTATCAAATCAAAGACGTAGGCCTCCATCATATTACATAAACTAGAGCAAAGTTCACTTTGCACCTTTTGTCATGACTCGAGAGTACACCCGGATCGTAAACACGAGACAAGGAGCCCCGAGAGACCCCAAGTCAACCCATGGAATGAACATATAACTAATTCATTCACATAAGGCGGAAAGCTTAGCTTAATAATCATGAACTAACTGAAAATCATAATATGATATATAAGAAACAACAATACATGATCCAAACATAAATGGCTGAATACTACAAATAGGTCTGAAAGCCTCTAATCATAACATACGGGTTGAAGGGACAAAACCCCAACTAACCCCAACGTTTTTGAAAACAAAAATATAGACACGATTCGAACATGAAACCCTCGAATCATGAGGACTCACCACTGAAAGCTGAGAGCGGAACTGAGAGCAAGCTAGGAACAATGCTGAACCTGCGAACTAGATCTTGAAAATATGTGGGTCAGTACTGGAAAAGTATTGAGTATGTAAGGTATGCAAAATAATACTTAAAAACATAAAAGTTATAGGATTGGGAACATCATGATCATAAGACTTAAATCGTAAGTATATCGTAAGGCTCAAGATTTCCAAAATATTCGTAAACCTGTCATAGTCGTAACATGTGAGAAAAACATTTCATAAAACAAAACTTGAGCCAAAATAACATAATCATACATGCATTAAAACCATGAGGAACAATGGGAGATTTCTACAACCGACATACCCCATATGAGCATACATGGAGCCCGACCTGTAAACCTAGTCGGGAGGTCGTCCATACCTTTCCAAGGGTATGAACCATGAAAGGCGTGATATCACTCGTGAAGGCCCTGTAGGGCATAGGGGACAGTCACTGAGGAGGTCCTAAGCATAACCTACGATGGCACGTAGTTCTGAGATTCGGGGTGTAACCTAGGCCCCGAACCAACTCAGTGTTAAGTACTACTCCCAAAACATGCAATGTGCTCATAGAAATTCATACATGACATGCATNTGTTAAGTACTACTCCCAAAACATGCAATGTGCTCATAGAAATTCATACATGACATGCATGGCTAGTTAAATCGTGATAATCATAACATGCTTGAGAATTTGTAATACTAGCCATAGAATTAGGCCCGTGAATCAGCCAAAATCATATTTCATAAATCATAAGTGACATGTGTGCATTGCCCATAATTTCATCATGCTTGAAATGCTTAAATTTATGGGAACATGATCATAATAACATGAGTAGTTGAAGACATGCTTAAAATTCCAAAAAAAAAACTCGTATTAGGCTTGCGAAATCATCATGACCATGAACTTTACCAAAAATTTTTCATGATTGGGCATCTATACTTTTAGGGGGTTAAATCATAAAAATGTTTAATAAACAAGTAAACTCAGCCCAAATAACTTGAAATTGATAAGTTAGACAAACTACAACAAGCTCATTTCAAATTTCAAGGAATCATGCAATTTGATAAAGATCCATAAAGTTTTGGTAACTTCAAACATAGAATTAGGGAGAAATTAGGCATGGGTAGGGACTAAACTACCCATTCAAAATCCCACATATCTGGAATTACTTGCTTCTTAACTCCCTTGAAAAAACCCTAGGTGGAAACTTGAAAAATTGAATAAGATCNGAATCTCCTCCTACTCCCTTCTCTAGTTCTTGCAAATGCCAAATGAGACTTAGCATGAGTTTTTCCTCCTTAAAAGACCCTGTCCCGACCTCAAAACGACATGGCTTAGGGTCCAAAAGCATAGAAAAGTCGAATTTTACCTTAATGAAATTTCCCTGAAAAACAGTTCTAGTCCCGACCACAACTCGTACCATGAGTCGTACCATGAAGTCACGACTCATGGTCATCTCTCGTGGTCACCTCACCACTTTTCAATCTTCTGAATCTGGCCACGACTCGTAGTACCATCCTGCGAGTCGTACTGTCAATCGTGGTACCATCCACCCATACCAAACATGACTTAACCATGACTACTCATCATGACTCATTGCTACATCCTACAAGTCATACCATGATTCATGACGACTCACTCTGGAACCACTGAGAATTTCACCACGACTCCTAACCACGAGTCATACCTACACAACACGATTCATAGGACCTCCCATGATATGACCTCAAGATCCCAAATTCATCACGACTCGAGTCACGAGTCATAGGTACTCCACGATTCATACCTCGAGTCGTACTGGTGCAAAATTCCAGGTTTTCTGCAAATTTCAACTTCAACTCCTGGGTCTATTCTTAGGCCTTTCGGGGGTATTACAATGCTACATCTGAGGCCCCGACTGTCCAGTCCATTCCAGTAGTATGTGAATATTCAGAGGTGTTCCTAGATGATCTACTAGGAATTCCTCCCAACAGGAGATTGATTTTGGTATTGACCTTCTTCCCAATACGTAGCCTATATCTATTCCTCCTTATATAATGGCTCTAGCCGAGTTAAAGGAATTAAAAGAGCTATTGAAGACTTTTAGATAAGGGGTTCATTAGACTGAGAAAATCCCCATGGGGTGCACCAATACTCTTTGTCCGAGAGAAATATGGTTCTCCTCGTATGTGTATTTATTATTGATAATTAAACAAGGCCACCATCAAGAACAGGTATCCTCTTCCCAGGATTGATAATTTATTTGACCAGCTTCAGGGTGCTAAGTGCTTTACGAATAGATCTCAGATCCAGATACCATCATCTCAGGGTCTGGGAGAGTGACATCCCGAAGATAGCCTTCAGGACGCGGTATGGTCATTATGAGTTTTTTGGACTACCGAATGCTCCTGCAACTTTTATGGACTTGATGAACAAGGTGTTCAAGCCATACTTGGATATGTTCGTGATCGTGTTTATTGATGACATCCTGATATACTCTCAGAGCGAGGAGCATGCCACTCATTTGAGCGTGATACTACAGACTCTCAAGGACAGCCAATTATATGCCAAATTCGGCAAGTGCCAGTTTTGGTTGAACGTAGTGGAATTTTTGGGCCATGTGGTATCAAGTGAGGGTATAATGGTGGACTCTAAAAAAATAGAAGCAATGAATAATTGGCCTAGACTAGTGAATCCTTCAGCTACTAGGAGCTTTTTGGGATTATGTGGCTACTATTGGAGATTTGTTGAGGGTTTTTCGTCCATCGCAATGCCCTTGACCAAACTGACCCAAAAAAGAAAGTGAAGTTCCAATGGTCGGGGGCTTGTGAGAGGAGCTTTCTGGAATTGAAGATCCAACTCACCTCAGCACCGGTGTTAACCCTACCTGAGGGTACCGATGGGTTCGTGGTGTATTGCGATGCATCTAGAATCATCCTTGGCTGTGTATTGATCCTGCATGGTAAAGTTATAGCATACGCTTCCAGGCAGCTGAAGGTTCATGAAAGGAACTACCCAACCCATGATCTTGAATTGGCGAGGGTGGTATTTGCATTGAAGATATGCAGACACTTTTTGTACGGGGTCCATGTCGATGTGTTTATGGACCACAAGAGCCTGCAATATTTGTTTACCCTGAAGGACCTAAATCTCCACCAAAGAAGGTGGTTGGAGCTACTAAAGGATTATGATATGAGTGTCCTTTACCATCTGGGTAAGGCCAATGTAGTAGCAGACGCGCTTAGTAGACTCTCTATGGAGAGTGTGTCCCATGTGGATGAGGGAAGGAAGGAGCTGGTGAAGGACGTGCATCGACTTGCAAGGGTGGGAGTTTGTTTGGTTGACTCGATTGATGGCGGTGTTATAGTTCAGAACGGGTCAGAACCATCCCTGGTGACTAATGTAAAAGCTAGACAAGACGAGGACCCTATTTTGGTAAAGTTAAAGAAAGTCGTTCAGAATCAAAAGGTAGAGGTCTTCTCCAATGGGGGAGATGGTGTGCTTCGATATCAGGGTCGTTTGTGTGTCCCGAACATTGGTGATTTGAGAAATTAGATGTTGCATGAGGCTCACAATTCCAGATATTCGATAAATCCAGGTGCCACCAAGATGTACTGTGAGCTACGGGAAGTCTATTGGAGGAATGGCATGAAGAAGGACATTGCAGAATTTGTAGCTAAGTGTCCAAACTGTCAGCAAGTGATGCTAGAGCATCAGATACCGGGAGGTATGCTTCAGGACATCAACATCCCTACTTGGAAGTGGGAGGAGATTAATATGGAATTCATCACAGGGTTGCCTCATACTCGTTGATAGTATGACTCCATTTGGGTGGTTGTGGACAGGTTGACCAAAGCCGCTCATTTTCTATGATCAAAACCACTGATTCCGCAGAGGATTATGCCAAACTATACATTCGAGAGCTAGTTTAGTTGCATGGAGTGCCCATGTCTATCATATCAGACAGAGGTACCCATTTTACCTCTCAGTTTGGAGGTCGTTTCAAAAGGAACTTGGTACTCAGGTCAAGCTCACTATCGCATTTCATCCGTAGACCGATGGTCAGGCAGAGCGTACTATTCAAACTCTCGATGACATGTTGAGAGTGTGTGTCATTGACTTCAAAGGTAGGCGGGATGATCATTTGCCTCTAATTGAGTTTGCGTATAATAATAGCTACCATTCCATCATTCAGATGGCTCTGTTTGAGGCTCTCTATGGGCGGAGATGTATATCTCCTATTGGTTGGTTTGAAGTCGATGAAGCTGCGGTGATAGGACCAGATTCAACCATGAGGATATGGGGAAGGTTCAACTCATATGGGACAGGTTGAAAACGGCTCAAAGTCGCCAAAAGTCCTATGCGGATGTGAGAAGTAGAGAAATTGAGTTCGAAGTTGATGATTGGGTGTTTCTGAAGGTGTCTCCCATGAAGGGAGTGATGAGGTTTGGAAAGAAAGGGAAACTCAGTCCCCTTTATGTTGGCCCATACCGTATTGTGAAATGGGTTGGCAAGGTAGCATACGAATTGGAGTTGCCCTCAGAATTAGCTTTCGTCCATCTAGTTTTCCATGTATCGCTTCTAAAGATATGTTTGGGTGATCTAGGTTTAGTTGTTCCGGTGGACAGTATCGGTGTGAAAGATAGCCTTAGTAGTGAAGAGGTTCCAGTGGAAATACTGGATCGTCAGGTTCAAAGGCTAAGGAACAAAGAAGTAGCTTCTGTTAAGTTTTATGGAGGAATCAGCATGTTGAGGGAGCTATGTGGGAAGCCAAAGAAGATATGATGGTTAGACACCCACATTTATTCCCTACCGGCTTAGCTCTTGCTTGAGGTATTAGTTTTTTTACCCTAAAACTCTATTCAGTTCATGTTCAGCTCATGTACCTCAGTTTCTTTCATGTAAAAGTACGTATGTATGATTCATGAATTCAATTCAGTCATGTAGTTCATATCGGAGTCAGTCACTCCGTCAGTTTTCAACATGTATGCTCAATATTTGAATATGGTGATTTTATTTTCCTATTTTCTGTATGTTTTTCCCATATTCAAGGATGAATGTTCCCAAGGGGGAGATATTGTAATACCACATAAGTGCTTAAGACTAGACCCAGGATTTGAAAATGAAAAGTAGCAGAAATCTGAAAATCCTTCTCGGAACGGTTCATTAGTGGGACCAATGACTCATTGTCCGTGGTGAGGATTTTCAGAACGGGTCATTAGTGGGACCAATGACTCATTGTCTGTGGTGAGGTGTTGCAGGTCTGGAGTTGCAGGTAATGGGTCTAGGAATGACCCGTTGCCGATGTAACGGGCTGTTGGATGTGAGCCACTGTGAGGTTGTTCAGGTTTAGGGAGAAAGTAACGGATCACGTAATGATTCGTCGTTGGTAGGTACGAGTTGTTGTAAGTGCCCGTTGGGAAGAATTCCTAGTTTAGGTAGTGGTGATGGTAGACCCTTCCGCGCCTAT
>JACEIK010015249.1:0-20144 GCA_018107945.1 Datura stramonium | reverse complement strand
GTATGACAAAATAGTAATTATAGTACCTTTGATGAAATTAATTAGCTCAAAAAAAGTTTACATGTATGTTATTTAAACTGAAAAAAGTCAAAATAAGGCTTTTTTTCAATACTTTTAACCAAATTATACCATATGAAAAATCATTAACTATATGGATTCAATAACAACAATTATTTCTAGAAGTTCAAATGAAACGTAAACGTTTGCTTATTTACTATTTTTTATAATTAAGGGTTGAAATAAGTATGCAAATATTTCATGTACAAATTAGGTGAAATGAATATGCAAAAGTTAGTTTTGGTGGCTTACTCGGTTTAAATATCTCACATATTTTTTACGAGTCAATTTCATTAAAGATCACATTGTCTTATATTTTAATAATAACATATACAATACTCAATTTTAATATTTGTGGCTTACCTATTTAAATATCTCACATATTTTTTACGAGTCAATTTCATTAAAGATCACATTGTCTTATATTTTAATAATAACATATACAATAATTTTCAATTTTAATATATATATATATATATATATATATATATATATATATATATATATAGGAGAGTTAGAGAGAGAGAGAGAGAGAGAGTCATTCTAAATCAAGCCCTAAAATATAAGAATAACTGTGTTGTTAGTACCAATATTATCTTTTAGATGTTTTTATGAGCCAATTTCTATCAAAGATCACGCCATCTTACATGTTTTATACATATACATTATTCATGAAAAGATTTAGATGAACCGATTTGATGTGAGTGGGTGGATTACACAAGAAATAATTTTTTTAATTTTATTTATTTATGAGATCCATATTTACATGACATGTGCTAAATTATTTTTTATTAAGATTTTTTTATTATATATTACACCCCGTAAGTTTCTAATGTTTAGACTCGTCACTCGTATATTGGCTAAGAGTTTAGAGTGCAATACATGCGACGGCGGCCCTGAAAAGGTCAACGGTACGTGCCTGGGACCGCGCTGACAGAGCCAGGCCACCGCCCAGCGGCGCGTGGCACGTACCATACCTCTTCATGGGCCCGTGACACAATCCCTAAATTAGCGCGACAAACTGTGCCCCTGACTCCGTCCACCGCCCTTAGACCTATATAAGCCCCTCCCTTTGATTTGGGTTATATTTCAAAATATATACTAAGTGTAAGAGAGAAACCACGAGGAAGACAAGTAAAATTCATCCATTTACGCCGCAAACGCTGTCCGAATTCAAATTAACTTCTGTATTGAAGTTTAAGGTCATAGGGAGCATTGCTATGGAGTTATTTCACGAAATTCGCCCGCGAATCGTAACCCCGCGAGCTAAAGTTGTTAGAATTGCTTCAAACTAGTGTTAATATGACGTCGTGTGCTTAAAGTAAGCATTTCTCCTTCGAATTTCGAGAAATTATGAGTTTTCGACCTAAAACCCGTTAAGTTTATATAGTTAATATTTATAAATAAAGTTATCGTTTTCTCCGAACTTAGTACTAAAAACTGGTCATTTCCTAGTAATACGATTGTAGAGAAGAATGTTGAAAGTACGAACCGAAAACTCGCCGCTAATCAGCAAGAATTCATGAACGAGGTATGTTAAGGCAGCTTTCCTTCTACAAGTTAGTTTCTTTAGCATGATAGCTCAGTTTGAATCCCAGCAAGAGTACTAGAAGCATGCCTATTATGATTAGTTGTTGTTATTAGTCTAAATTTGTATTTCATGTCGTATTGGGATGGATTAGCGCATGTGATAGCCTTCATCACCGGCCTGTGGTTATTAGTCAGGTTGACGCCCACTGCATGAGACGACGCTTCGGCCTACAGACGATATGTCATTCCTTAAGGACGAAGATGGGGTCCCGTGTCCTCATATGTCGTGGGTCGGGCTCTATACACCCCCGTCAAGCCCTGCGTCTGGGTGCGATATCGAGTCCACTGGACTCTGCATACGCCTGCGCCGGGGGCCGAGAGCGAGCCTGGCCACAGACCTGGTGGGGCTGTGAGGACAAACAGCTATTAGCTGACTTAGCAAGCACCTACTAGTGCATACATTGAAGCGTACTCACCAGGCTGGCATGAGCCCCAGGGGTTGTTCAGGCCGGTTGTACTCTTCCGCCTTACGCAATGGTGGTCTGGCCCCGACCTCATATTACTCCTAGAGCTATGCATTGTTTCTATTTCCCTATATACTGTTATTGGTCAAAAGGGCCTATATGTGCGTAAATGTATGTGTTGGCTATGTGGGCCCCATATGTGTTTTGGGCCATACGTTGGGTCAAAAGGGACCTTGTTTAGCCGATGTATTAGCTACTTGTTGGTCATAGTTTAGCCTAGCACCGGTTTTACTTTTATAGTCATAACTAGACATCACTTGGTCTGGCTTGGCCCGCATAAGACTTCGTAGTTGTTGTTTCCGTTTAGTTGGTTTTTTTTTACAGGTA
Source organism: Datura stramonium (assembly GCA_018107945.1). Taxonomy (NCBI): domain Eukaryota; kingdom Viridiplantae; phylum Streptophyta; class Magnoliopsida; order Solanales; family Solanaceae; genus Datura; species Datura stramonium. The sequence continues at coordinate 17,706 of JACEIK010015249.1, read as the reverse complement.
ATATAAGGCCTGGTTTACGGAGGTTGTATTTACATGTCTTCGTATGTAGCCCGCTATTTTCAATCTGAGAAGTTGAGTTCACCAAGAGTGCACAACTTAAATTGGGTCATCAGATCCTAATATAAGCACTGCGCTGCCGCCACAGCCATGCGACGCGACAATATATTTAGTCAATGATTTTATTTAAAAACTATAAGTTAAATAATTTTTATTAATATAATTTAAAATTTAATAATTTTATAATATAAATTATTATAATTGAGTGAAATTTTGAGATATTAACTCGAAAATAAAAATCAGGCAAAGGTCGAATTTTAAGGGCAAATCCATGTTAGGTTTACAAGATATTTACAGGTTTCATGGGTCAACTCAAACAAATAGATTCTCGAAACACACATAACAAGAAAAACACGACAGCCAGAGAAGATTGAGCTGAATTTTGAACAAGTAGCCCGACTTGTCTTGTGTCAAAATGTGCACCTGCAGAAATCAGATCAAGCTATCAATGAGAGTGGGGTGGCTAGCTTTTGTTCTACATAAGTAAAATTTGCATGCACTCAGATTCACTTTTCATTGCACACATTCTAATCGTTTGGTCATAGCTTTGGTCATTGCACAGTCTATTTGTAGATTGTCTTTAAATATGGGAAAAGGGTAAAAAATCTTATCTATTAAATTAATTTCATTTCGCTATATTATGTGAATAAATACGCCCTCGCCATAATAAAATAAATAAAAATACCACTCAATTGGATTTAAATTTCCAAATCGACTTAAAATATCCAATTTCACCAAATTACCCGTTTTTCCTCGCCCTCAAAAACTCTAACTCACTAAACTAAATAAACTCAAACCAAATTAAACACAAATTTCATCCTTTCATCTCTTCTTCCATCAAACTCATTCCTTCATCTTCTTCATCTCCTATATCTACAACTACTCTCAAGTCTGAATGGTTTTTTCTGAGTGCGACAGAAAGTGAAGATACAGCACAATTAACTGCTTGTATTTTCTTTATTTAATGCTATTTTAGAATTTGCACCTGATGTTGCAATCATAATACTCTCTTCTTTCTTCGGTTCAATTGATTTATTTGATATAATATGATACAAATTTTAAAATATATTTTAATTTTATGATCATAAATATATTATTTGAAAATTTAAAATTTGAAATAGAGAGAGTAATAAAAGAGATTCCTCTATTTTGTATAGTGTTTTACCCCTTTGGTGGCTTATAGCGCAGTAGCATACATCTGATTAATCAGATCAATAGCTCCCAATATAAAATGGTTAAATTGAAAATAATAATAATACTAATTTTATTTTAATTATGTAGTAATATTTGATTGAATATGAAGTTTTAAAAATTGTGAAAACTTAAATTTATGTATAATTTAAAACATATCATAGACTTTGGGACAAATTAAAAAATGAAGCTTTTAAAAATATGTCATCCAACACAACAATAATTTGCGAAGATGAAGAGATGAGTTTTAGTGGAGGAAGAGATGAAAAAGATGAATTTTAGGTTTAATTTTATTGAGCTTTATTTGGGCCATGTCTTATTTCAAGAAACAGGTAATTTCATCAAATTGATATTTAAGTCAATTCAAATATTTCATCCAATTGGCATAATTTGTTTTACTTTATTAACAACGCTGATATATTCGATCCTATATCTATAACTACCAAAGAAATTAGTTAATAGAGCACAATAATCATAGTAGTTTTTGGCCCTTTCTCTTGAATATATTAAGTATAAATATTATTTTAGTATTCTTTATAAAAGATTATAGTTAAATTTTATTTTCCACTCTACTTCGTAAATTCTAAATAAAATAAAAAAGTATTTGAAATCTGTGCTAAACGCCTACTAAATATTCCAACGACTTACGATATCAATTATGAATATATACATTGAGTTCATAAATTGAGCAAGAAAAGCAAGTGAGAACAAAAGAAAAGACGGTCGTCCCTTTTGGGAATTGACATAAGAAAATGTTGGCCGCAATCATTCATTTAGATATTTGAACCGAATGAGTTACTGACTCGCTTATTTATTAATTTAAATAAGTGATATAATTTATTTAATTCTAAATATTTAAAATTTGGATTTATACAATTCAAATTGATTACGAAAATTTTATTAATTTGTTTTCTAATTTTTTTATATATAGCTACAACAAAAAATTATTAAGTACTCAAACAGAAGCACAACTACACAAGTCATATTCATCAAAATTAACTGAAAAAATCGTTGGTCGACATCTTGGTATTTGTAGGACACTAGAAGGTTAGGATTTAGTGGACAGTGGAGGGATAATGAATTCATAAGAAAAAATTGAATTTCATGCATCAATTGTGGAAAAATAAGAGATGCATATATACATATATGATCCACATATTTTGTTGGACCAACTATTCATTTGACTTTGAAATAAATATAAATCAGTAGCAGTTGTATATATACTTTGATGTAAATAATTTATTGACTGATGAACAAAGGGCTTAGTATTATTCCTGCTATTAAATTATTCGTCATAATTTTTTAAAATAGTTATTTCAAATTATTTGTTATTTTAAAAGTTTAAGATAAAATTAAAAATATAAATACAATAATCAAACTAAAACTGTGATTATTTTTTAAAAACTATAAATATCTCAATAGAGTAAATATTTAGTGAAGAGAAATTATATCTTAAGATATAAATATTGAAATTTGTTAGCGTAGAACATTTCATGTTACACGAAGTCAGACAATTATGTGAAGCCATGTAGCCATGCTAAATAATATATATATCATTCTCCGTCCACTTTATTAAAAATAAATATCTTTTTAAAAATATTCAAAATAGAATTTTTTATATAAAATTAAAAATATTTTTAATTTTTTTAATTTTTTTAATTTTTTTAATTTTTTTATTTTTATTCCTTTATTATTTTAATTGGTGTTTTAATTTTTTTTATGATTTTCAATCATAAAATTATCATTTTATTTATTACTTAAAATGTTAAATTAATATCGGACAAATAAAAATAAACTCAATGGAATGCTAAATGCTAATATGTTTCTATAAGCAGCTTTGAATCTCTGTAAAAAGATCCTCAAAGCTTTAATTCATGAGTGAAAACCAGAATTGTTGGATTTCACCAGATTTTTTTATTTTTTTATTTTTCAAACTATAAGCCTTGCATATGGTAGCCATAAAAAGCTCATTAGGTTACAAAACAAGCTCCTTGGAGGTACTTGAACAGAAAATTCACATTAGTGTGGACATAAGCTTTTTAAGTTTAATGAAAAAAATTCAGAAATATCCTTAAATTTAGTGGCAAAGTTAGTAAAGCTTATATAAATTAATAATTTCTATGATATATTAATTCAATCTAGTAACTTGTTGGACAACTAATAAGCTTTATCAAATTTCTTAATTTTAAATTTTCATTCATGCAGGTATTTTATTTTTCAAGCAATGATTAACCCAAAAGCTATTCACTCAATCATAAATTTAAAATAATCAGCAAATATAGTGTGTGTTTGTGTATGCGTGCGCTAATTAGCATATAATCTATATATATTGGCTAAAAGTGTACCGTTGAATTGACGGCTATTTGTGTATAAAAAACCTTATTTAAAAGAACACATTCAATTTTTCTTTACTACCTTCTTTATTTCTTCAATTTCACTTATCAATTTTCTTTAGTTATTTCATTTCACCCGTGATATCTTTTTTATATATATATAATTTCTAACTATAAAAAGAAGGAAAAATTATATTTTTAGAACAATGACTCAAGTAAGTCATCACAAACCGATAGGACTTCATGTTATGTTTAAACTAGTTATCCTATTGGAAACTCACAAACTCCATTGAATTGTCAACGAATATATATTCTAGAATAGTGACATGCAAGTCATAACAAATTGATATTTTTAATAGTGGCATGTGCAAGTCATCACAAATCGATAGAGCCGCATTGTCACGCCCCAGGTGAATGGGGCATCTTATGGCGATAAAGGGCGCCTGGTGGACGATCGTGATGCCGGAGAAAGGCTTCAGAAAGGTTGTGGCGCTGGGCACGTCTGCGGTTCCTTCGATGTCAGCAGCCGACCTTGAACGCGGAGCTTCAATGTTTCAGAAATCGACTGTGAAGAGGACTTGCCAACCCTACCCAAACCCGGCCTGAATCGGGAGCCGTTCTCCTCAAGAGCCCGAGGCAGGCGAAACCGTATTGTCTCTGGCTGCAGTAAAGGCCGGCCTCAGAGGCGAGGCGCCCACGTGGCCTCCGAGCAATGTTCGAGCTCCGAGCCCGTGACAGATGGTATCAGAGCCGTGCCGCGCTTGTTTCATGTCTGGGCCCCGCACTCGCATGGAGGAAGGTGGTGGTGAGTCGAGGTATCCTCACATCACGGCGCGAGTCGCGTGGGTGAGCATTGCCGACGATCTCTGTGGAAACCTTCCCCGCCTCCGAGTGCGTGGCGCGGTGCCGCGGGCACCCTGCGTGAGGGCATACCGAGCGGCGTGTGGCCACGGAGCCTGGCAACTTAAGGAGGCCGTGTAATGGCGACACCGAGTTGGGGCGGTGAGGATGTCACGCCTGTGTGAATTGGGTATCTTGACATGGAAGTGATGGGCGGGAGGCTGGGTGGATGGATCGTGACGCGATGGAGGTTTCAGCAGTGTGGTCGGCGCGGCACGTCGTGTCCCCTTCGATGTCAAGCAGGCCGACCCGTTGAATGCTGAGCTTGTCAGTCAGCCTAGAACTGACGCAAGGAAGGAGGACGACAACTATCCAAACTGGCTCTGAACTGGAGTCGTTTCTCCAAGAGTCTAAGTGCAGGCGAAACCACAGCAGATTGTCCCTGGCAGAAGGAAGGCCGGCTCGCAGGCGTGGGCGCCGCACGAGCTCTCCGTGAGCAATGTTCGAGCCCGAGCCCGTGATACGATGCTATGTTTAAACTAGTTATCCTATTAGAACCCACAAACTCTATCAAACGGACAATGATCAAGTTTTCATTTATCGCAGCTCATCTAAACCTATTTCATTTTTATATCTCTCCTTAATTTATTTCATTTGATTTATGATGTATTTCTCTCATGTATTAACATTTTCAAATTTAAGCAAAAATATGGAGGGTTGTCAAAGAATTAATTTAAGTTCTTGCATTCAAATATTCTTTTCATAAGCTATAAATAATTAGGCAATTACTTCATTTGTGGAATAAAAATAATAATCTTAAAATAAAATATGAAATTATTTATTACATTAAAACGACAAAAATATTCTTCTCCAATTTTCTTCTTTTAAAGACCTTTAAAAAGGTTAAGATTAAATTTTAAAATAAAAGCTTATCCTAACTAATCGAATGTAAAATCAAATACATGTTTTATACTATATCTCATACATCTAGTACTAGTCTAATAAAGTAATGAGCTAATACCTACAAAATATTTATCAAATAATAATATCATTAGTTATTTAATTGTCGTATAATTAATTTGATATCATAATTGTGTTGTTCATTAATGCTTAATCTCTTGTTACTTATTCCTTCTTATACATGGTTGATTGAAAAATTCAATATTTTACATATTCATAAATTGAGTTCTTGTGTACGAAATAGTACTATAATAATTAAAAAGCAGCACTTTCAATTATTGTTATTTGATTTATTCTATGTTTGATCAAAATTTTTAAAATTAATTTATTTTGATAAATATTTTAAAAGTGTTTATCAAAAATATTTTTGCCGAGAAATAATTCGTATTTGACCAATAAATTAAAAAACTTTGAGCAACAATTAAGATTTCATCAAACTTTTTAAAAAGTTTCTCGTTTCTAGCTTATTTTTATCAAAAGTACGTTTAGGAAGAAACTATTTTTTTTAGCTCTTGAAAACAAAGATGTGCTACCTATTAATTAGCACTTATTTTCTTCCAAAAGTTTAACTAATTAATACCTCATTTTTAAAAATAAATAACTTTTTAGAAAAAATAAGCTTTTAGCTCTCAAAAGCTTGGCAACGTAATATTAAATTGATTCTAAAAAGATAAAAGGTTTTTTTCTTTAATCTAATCATTAGAGTTTAAAGAATTAATTCAAACCTTGCTTCATCTCAAATAGTTAAATTATCTTTGTATTTCTCTTTATAACTTTTTAAGAAAATATTAATTAAGATTGTTAATAAATTATTTTATTTTATTTATATTTTAAGATATAATTTTTTTATTAAATATTTACTTTTTATTTATATGTCATTTTCATAATTGAGGTGTTCATGGTGTTTTCAGCATGAAGGACAACATTTTCTCAAAATATTTCATTTTTTTACATACTGGCCACAAAAATTTCAAAATATTTTCAGAAATAAATTGCTTAAAAAATGAGAAAATAATTTTGTTAATGAAAGTAGGGAAACCGCTATAAAATAACATTTCACATGAATAGCCCCGTACTCCAAAGCCCACCTCATCTTTACCTTCTCCGGACCCACCACCCACACCCCCCCACTAATCACTACTCTCTCATAATATTTGTCTGCATTATATAAAAATTATCATGGAAATATTTATTTTTTCATATATACGAACCCAAAAATATTATCTTTTATACTAAATACACTCCTAAAAATTAAAATGAAAATTAATTTTATAATTTGTTTAATTTTCAAAACTCAAATTCGAACTTGTTAACTTGAAATGTTTTAAATATTTATTTTAAAAATTACGACAAAGAAGTTGAAACAGAGGGAATCTGTTATTGTCTTTCATAAGGAAATAATTTGACACCTCGTTGTTTCGTTTAAGGAAATATCATGTCATTTGATCCATAATTTATATAATAAATATTTCGCCTCGAAAATATCATACCGCACAAGGAGCCTGCAACTGGAGTTCACTAAGTTCGATAATTGAATACTAACGACATATTTCATGCAAATACGTAAAACATTACTATGAAAATATTCTCTTTATAACATGTAATAGTGAAATATAGTGCATAAACACAAACTCAGCATCAATTCTTTCCTCCTTTTTAAGTTGCCAACGTGTAACATTATCAGTTGTTGGTATTCTTCAACCGATCATCTAACGCTGAACGACAAAAATTTAATAATTTTAATATAAATTTTATATATCATAATTTAATAAAAGAAAAAACCCCAAAATTTTTTAATTTTTAATTAAAATTTAGAATTTTCTTTTATTTTTAATGAAAAGGTTAGATAATTTACAGACTTAGAATCAATTTTCTAGGAAAAAATAAAATGATTGGATAAAAATTACTCCTACTACGTACTGCATTATTAAGAACTGTTTTTTTTTTTTTAATTCAAAAATAACTTAAATTTACAAAAAATCAACTTATTAATTTAAAAAATTAACCCTGTTTAAAAATATTTTTAAAATATTTCTTTTTTTAATTTGTCTTTTTTAATTTTTCAAATTTAATTGAATATGTATTGTTAATAATAGTGTGTAAAGGCACTTTTAATGAAAAAAAAGGATTCCAGAAAAGGTGCCAACTTTCGAACATCATTTGAGATTCTTTTTTCTTCTAATTATTATTTTATTTATAAAATATCTTTTAATTGCCAAGCTGGTTTGGAGCCTTAACCTATAAAGTGCCTCAAGAAATTAACCATATTTCAACTTTTTCCAAAATTTTATAGAAATACAAAAATATACAATATTTGGAGAAGCTATATGAGTTCCTTTTGAATTATGCACCCAACAAGGTATTTGCTGAGCAATAAATTAATAGTAAATGGAATGATATAAAATAAAATATATATATCATATAAGAGATGTAGAAAAGTGAGAGAAATTTTCTTTTTTTGTCATGCTTTTCCAAAAAAGGGAAAAACATCTTAATTTATGTGACGGTAAATCACCCGGCTGCTAAGTAATATTAGCCAATGCATTAATATGGTACGTGTATGTTGAAGAGTTCATCGAATGAAAGGTCCACACAATTCAATGGATTCATAATACCTATCAACTTATACCATATTTTTGCTTTTTAAAATTTAAACTATATAAATTTTAATTTAATATATTTTTCTAAAGATAATTATCATTAATATGTTTTTGTCATCTAATTTATAAAATATATATAAATACACAATATATATAGTATATATTCTATATGTATATATACTAGACATATTATTTATACATTACATATACAATTGAAGTGTATATGTGACGGAAACAAAATTTTCATTACTTATTCAAAATAAAGCAAGAAATATACGAAGCTCAAAAATTCAACATCTATTATATATACATAAAAATAATATTAATGATATATATGTTATGATTTTTCGATGAATCGATACCCTAGTTCTACCCTTGCTTCAGTCATGTTGGTAAACTAAATGACCCAAATGTACATTTACATGTTTCTCCCTTTTTGCAATCACATTGAAATAAAATAATCACTATTTATAATATTTTTGTATAAAGCTGAAGTGTCATCAGTCAAGTAGCACCAATTTACTCATTACCCAATATTACAAGTTGCAAAACCATAAAGTTTTTATACCTCTATAAAATAACACCCCATTTCCCCTCCTCCCTTCTTGCCTACTTCAACCAACGCACAATTTCCTCTCTACACTCTTTTCTTTTCCTTCACTTTCTTTCTCCAATTTTCCTCAAAATGGGAACAGTGGAAGTAGAAGCCCCCATAACCAAATTACAACAAGAAGAAGACGAGGTCTCTCCTATTGAAGAAGTCCGATTAACCGTACCCAACACCGATGACCCGACCCTACCCGTATGGACCTTCCGAATGTGGGTCCTGGGTTTACTCTCTTGCGTTCTCCTCTCATTCCTCAATCAATTTTTCTCTTACAGAAAAGAACCGCTCATTATTACCCAAATCACAGTTCAGGTTGCTACACTCCCCATTGGACAGTTCATGGCAGCTGTATTACCCACTACCAAATTTCGGATCCTCGGGTTCGGATCGAGAGAGTTCTCGCTCAACCCGGGCCCGTTTAACATGAAGGAGCACGTGCTTATCACGATTTTTGCAAATGCTGGGTCTGCTTTTGGAAATGGGTCTGCTTATGCTGTTGGAATTGTGAATATTATTAAGGCTTTCTATGGCAGGAGTATTTCTTTTGGTGCTAGTTGGCTTCTCATCATTACTACACAGGTTTTATATTTTTATTTCTCTCTCTCTACTGTCTATTTTTATTTCATCACATGCACTCTCTTTTGCTGCTGAGTATATGGGAAACTTAAAAGAAAAACTAGAAGAAGAGTAAAAGATGAAAATTAAATTAAGGTAATTTCGCTCATGATAATACAAAAAATAAAAATATAATGCCTGAATTTGAATTCGAAACCTCTAAAACTATTAAAAAATCAATCTCTAGTGTTGAGTTTCGAGGAATTTAAAATTTATATATAAAAATAAATTTAAAAATTACCTTATCTATATAATATAAATTTTTATCAAAAGAATTCGAATAAACGGCCCTCTTTGCGTCCCTAATCCGCCCGGAGTCATGACAGCTACAATGAACTTTGTTTTGGAGACACTGGCACTATTTTGGCATGTGTAATTGTCTTTTCTGGTTTGCGATACAGACAAGGGAATATTATTGAGCATAACTTAATTACCGATAGTGTATTTTAGTAGTAATTTAGTTATAATTGAAGTATAGACGGTAAATGAATTGATTTGATAAATAGGTGGGTCATCCGTTTTTTAGGTTGAAATAAGCTTAAAAAGGGGTTAAATTATAATTAAAAAAAATTACATCATTTAATCATATTTTTGCTGATTATAACAAATTATTTGTACAATTTTCTTTTCTCCGAGCTATTGATTTAAACTTACTGTAAACAGTTATGCATTCTGTTTTAATTTGTTCATTTTATTTTCCATTTTAATTCACTTTTTTTTCTTTTTTGGCAATATCTTATTTCTAATTTTTCACATGATATATTTAAGATCGTAACATTAAAACATATTTTGATACATTTTACACGTATTTAATTTAAAATCAAATAATTTAAAAATCTTTTTTATTTTCTTAAATTTTATATTAAAATCAAGCAAAAAAATTGAAAACGAAGAAAGTATTATTCTCTCATTACAAGTTCGTGAAATATAAATAATATTCTATGTGGTGATTTGCGTTCTTTTAATAAAGCTAGTCAAGCAAGAGAGAAACTTTGTCAAATAGGAAATAATTGTAGATTACTAGCTTAATATTTTTTTCTCGTTTCCTTCAAAAAATTTCAGATTATGCTAGATTACTTTCTTTATAAATTTAAAACTTTACTTAATTTTAAAATTAAGAGTTTTGATGTAACTGGTAAAGTTATTGTCATGTGGTTAGCAGGTCAGTAGTTCGAGATAATAAAATATCTTACTCTTGCAGAAACGGATAAATAAACCCTTGTAGTCCAGTTATTCTCTGACCTCATGCACAGAGGAAGCTTAGTGCGCTGGATTACTTTTTAACTCATTCTCAATTAAGACATCTTGTAAATTCTCCAAATTTTTTTCTCGTTATTCTTATGTAATATTCTCCTCCGTCTAATTTATGTGATATATGTTTTTTTTCGATTTGTCTAAAATGAATGTCAGTTTTCGATAATTAGAAATAATTTAACTTTGAAATTTCTATTTTACCTTTAAAAGTTTTCATTTATGTTAAAAACTTAATTCTAATTAAACGGTATCACATAAATTGAAACAAAAAAATTATTTTTTTATTTTATTAAAAGAGGTCAAACCTCCTCTTTTCTAGAGCACTATGGTAACTTTCTATAACAACCCTTTATATATTGAGATGATAAATCTTTTTTTTTTTTTAATAAGCAATAAAGTATTTATGGATATATCCAATTGATACAAGTGTTTGGCTTTCTTATTTATTCCTCTACTAATAAATAAAGATGACTCAAATCTAATGTGGATTTTGGCAGGTTTTGGGATACGGTTGGGCTGGGCTTTTAAGGAAATACGTAGTTGAGCCGGCGCATATGTGGTGGCCCAGTACACTTGTTCAGATCTCCCTTTTCCGGTGCATTTCCCTTTCTTTAGATATTTTTTTAAAAAAATTATTATTTATATACATATCCAATAAGTATAAGCTGCAAATAGCAATATGATAATGTTCACACTTTTGTTTCTGCCTAATTTAAAATTATTGTTGGATTGAGAATCTAATTCTGGAACCTTTTTCATATAATCGTTGTTTTCTATATTTATTATTTTAAAAAAAAGTAAGCCAATGGTCTTTGGTTTAATCGACGCTAATATTTTGTAAGAACTTAAGAATTCCCACCAAAAAATTAATTTTTGGGTTCAATTGTATTTTCTTAAATGGGGGTGGTGAAAAAAAAATTGTATTTTATTTAAGCATGATATAGAAATACAAAACTTAGTTTTCAATTCTGTCTCTGTCTTTATGGTGAACCATCTCTTTACAATTATTAGATACTGACAATCACTTGAAGAGAAAGAAGAAAAGAAAAGAGATGTTGACAATCACTAACAATATTTTGTTTCCACTAATTAGCCTGTGATAACTGATAAGTTTCCGCTTGCTTAATTCTCTTATGTCTACTTCACGTTTGTATTATAATCTCTATTTTTGTTTGGTACTATCTTTGTGACTGTAATCCTCCACAGCTTACAAACATCTAGTTGCCATACATAACTAATGGACACAATCATATAGTGTCATTTAATTTTTTAAATTATTTTTCTTTTTTTCTTCTAGGGTTTCTTGTATTAGTTGTTTTATTTAAGAAAAAATTGTGGCGAAACATATCAATTATAATAATGTATTATATACATATATTCCATTGTTTTTCTTTAGAGTCGAGGGTGTATGAAAAACAATCTCTTTATCCCACAAAAGGTACGGATAAGGTCTGAGTACATCCTACCTTCCGCAGACCCCAATTGGGGGACTACATTGGGTTGTTGTTGACATACAAGAATTTAGATAGTGATTTAGTTTCTATATGAAGTTTACATCATTAAGGATCAGATTACAAAAGTAATTGGGAATACTTGTTAACTCATGTTACCACCCTGTCCATTCATAAATAATGGAAACTCATGCTGGTTTTGAATCACCTGTCAACATAGGGTTGAAATCTGTCTTTCAAATTTGGAAAAAAAAATGTAAAATGAAAATAATAAGCAAGTCGATCAATGTATCAAAGGGTATGCAATGTTTACATCATAATTTTGTAGTAGTTATTTAACTACTTAGCAAGCACTCTGACAAAGACATTAAATTTTATAGGGCACTCCATGAAAAAGAGGAAGATGACAATGAAATTGTGAATGGCAATGGAAACAAACGGCCAATGTCGCGTGCAAAGTTCTTTGTAATAGCACTTGTATGCAGCTTTTCATGGTACATATTCCCCGGTTATATCTTCCAAGCTCTATCAAGTATTTCATGGGTGTGCTGGGCATATCCAAACTCAGTCACAGCTCAACAGATTGGATCAGGTCTGAATGGCCTTGGAGTCGGGGCGTTCACGTTAGATTGGGCCACTGTAGCTTCATTCTTGTTCAGTCCTCTTATTTGTCCATTCTTTGCAATAGCCAATGTCTTTGTTGGCTATGCCTTGATTATGTATGTAGTGATTCCTATATCCTATTGGGGGTTCAATGTATACAATGCCAAAAATTTTCCTCTATATTCCTCTGACTTGTTCACTGCACAAGGTCAGGAGTATAACATATCACTGATTGTGAATAACCAGTTTAAGCTGGATCAAGCCGAGTATGATAAGCAAGGGAGAATAAACCTGAGCCTTTTCTTTACTCTCACTTATGGGTTTGGATTTGCCACCATTGCTTCTACTCTTACTCACGTCGCCTTGTTTTATGGAAGGTAATATTCTCCTCATTTTCCTTTTCACAAGCAATTCTAATTGGCTTAAAGTATTTTGCCTCCTATTTGAAGCCGACTGATGCATTTGTTCTATGTCTGAACTTGTATCTTAAAGAGAGATTTACCAACGCTATCGAGCTTCCTCAGAGGGAAAGGTTGATGTCCACACGAGGCTGATGAGAAAATACAAAGACATACCTTCGTGGTGGTTTTACTTGCTTCTTCTCGTGACTATTCTGGTATCGCTTGCCCTTTGCATCTTTCTGAAGAACCAAGTTCAGATGCCTTACTGGGGACTCCTCCTAGCAGCTGCACTTGCTTTCACGTTCACGCTTCCCATCAGCATCATTACTGCAACCACGAATCAGGTAAAGGAAATGCTAATCTAGCCTACTCTTTGATTATCTGATATGACCACAAGGTTCCAAACGGCTGATTGTTTTTGTATTGGCTTGTTTCATTAGACTCCAGGACTTAACATAATCACCGAGTACATTATGGGGGTGCTATATCCTGGAAGACCTATCGCCAATGTGTGCTTCAAGACCTATGGCTATATGAGCATGACTCAAGCAATCTCCTTTCTCAGTGATTTCAAGCTTGGTCATTATATGAAAATACCTCCACGTTCAATGTTTTTAGTTCAGGTACAATTTTATCCGTGATCAGTTATGCAGAGTCCTTTACATGCTAAATACTTCAACCTAGCTAGTAAATCTACAATTACCATCCAAATTCAAGAGTGTTAGTATTACGAATTCATGATAGGGAATGCAAACGCTCAAAGAGCCGAAAAGTAAATCAGGTTATTCAAATTTTTGGAAGAAACAAAAATTACAATCAGAACCGGAAATGTAATTGGATATCAAGATGGACTTCAGCTCATATATTTTCACTAGTGTGGTTCTTTGCTCTTAGAATCACCACTTGACATTCTCTCTGTTCCAGTTCCTTGGAACCATAATTGCAGGAACCGTTAACCTGAGTGTTGCATGGTGGCTCTTGGATTCAATTGACAACATCTGTCACCAGGATAAATTTTCCAACAGCCCTTGGACTTGCCCCGGTGATCACGTCTTCTTTGATGCATCAGTCATTTGGGGTCTCGTGAGTCCTAGGCGAATTTTTGGCCATCTTGGAAATTACTCAGCACTGAACTGGTTCTTTCTAGGAGGAATGCTTGGACCAGTAGTAGTGTGGTTACTACACAAGTCGTTCCCGAAGCAAACGTGGATACCCCTCATCAACCTTCCCGTGCTTCTTGGAGCAACAGCTTTTATGCCACCAGCAACTGCACTCAATTACAATTCTTGGATTTTGGTCGGAACGATTTTCAACTTTTTCGTTTTCAGGTATAGGAAGAAATGGTGGCAGAGATATAACTATATCCTTTCAGCAGCTTTAGATGCTGGAGTTGCATTTATGGCTGTGTTGCTCTATTTTAGTGTGGGGATGGAGAATAGAAGCATAAATTGGTGGGGAAATAATGACCCTGAGCATTGTGATTTAGCAACTTGTCCTACAGCAAAGGGCATATCTATAGATGGTTGTCCAACTTTTTAGTTTCTTAAGTTTTTTTTTTCCTTCTACCTACTTTGATTTACACAATGTAAGGGAAATTCCCCTGTGAAATCGACAAACAAAGGCGAAGCCACATATATAGCTTAATTGTTGAATTCTCATGTATGAACTTGTATATAACTTTTCATTCTTGTATGGTGAATCAATTCGATGTTATGCAGATTGGGAAATAAAGTGCTACCACACTTTGATTTCTGGACTGATTGTCTGATTTCTTTATGATTACAACAACCTACCAAGTGTAATCCAAGGGGCCTTCTTTATGATTAGTTTATGATAATTGGGAGAATTGGATTATTTAATTGAGAATGTTTGTTTTAATGTTGGGTAATATCAACATTCTGTCTATAGCAAGATCCACAAGGGGCTGGGGTGGCCGGAGTCAGAGTCATGATCAAATATGACGCTTGCTTGGTGGACTTAGTTAAGAAATAAAAGTTTCACCTTTGCTATCAGCTATAACTTTGGCATAGAGAGAGATTTCAGATCCTAACAAATGGTTTTAGATGCAAGGTCATGAGTTCGATTTCCAAGAAAAACATGTTGCATGAGGTAGGTATTGGGAGGTAGATTGTCGGATAACGCCAACATCCTGTTTATGGCAAGACCTACAAGGGGGTTCAGGTGGCTTGTATCGTAGTCATGATTGAACATGATGTTTGTTTGGCCGGCTTAATTAAGAAATAAAAGTGACTCTCTATGACATGATGATAAACATTTGATCCTAAAACTTCACTTCGCAACTTCCACGAGAAAAAAGTAAGTAATGTGACAACTTCAAATCATATTTTCTTTAAATGTTTGTACTCCTCTTTCTAATTTGTATGACTAGATTATTGAATTCATTTAAATAGAATCCAGATTACGCTTTATATGCTTTTCACTGGATCGGTGGTGTTCCTTTGAAAGTAAAAATTGTATATCCCAAGATGTTTAACACCTATGATGATTTTATATAGTTTCATTTGACTCTTATTATTGACAAAAAGGACTTTAATATTCTTATTTTTCATAGAATTTTTTTTAAAGTATACGCAAATAGTTTTTTTTTAATAGATTTTTATTAATAAACGCATGATACACTTGCAACACACTTACTCTAAACTAGTATGATAAATAACCGTCTCCAAGTGACCATTACCTTAAGTTGTTTGCTTTATAGACCCAAATAATATGCTTTCAGAAAACAATAATTGAAACATCAAATCCAATACTATTAATACACCACATGTAAAATACACAGCCAAAGACCAGAGAATGCTTCTAAATACATTAGCTGAAATTTAACAATACTACAAGCAGAGATCTATGATCAAAGCAATGGACAGCCATGAACTTGAATTCCTTTAGCAGTTGGACAATTAGCCAAATCGCAATATTCTTCAACATTTCCCCACCAACTGATGTTGTCATGATGTGTAAGTCCAAAAAACAGATGTATGAAAACTCCCATAAAAGCCAATCCAGCATCCAATGCTGCAGAAAGAACATAATTGTACCTCTGCCACCACTTCTTTCTGTATCGGAAAATCAAGAAATTGAACACAAATCCAACCACAATCCAACTATTGAAATTCAATGTGTTAGCTGGTGGCATCGCAGCTGTTGCTCCGAGCAGTACAGGTATATTTATGAGTTTGACCAATTCTGTTTTGGGAATGATTTGTGCAGCAGCCACACTAATACTGGTGCTATAGCGCCTCCTAAGAAGAACCAATTTAATGCACCATAATTTCCTAGAGGACCGAAGAATCACTTTGGTCCTACTAAACCCCAGATCACTGATGCATCATAGAAAACATGATCACCTCTACAAGTCCAGGGACTGCCTTCAGGAAGTGAGTCCAATTGACAAATGTAGGAAACGTGTGTTAGCATATACCACGCCGATGCCATGTTGATTGTTGAAGCAATGAAGGTTCCAACTAGCTGAAAATGGATAGTGATATCAGATGTCAGATAGAAGAATTTGAAAAAAAATAAAATCAAAGATGTCACAAGAGCGCGCTAAATTTGGATTCGTTTTTTAACTAGAGTAATAGTACCTGAACTACAAACATTGATCTTGGAGGAATCTTCATATAATGACCAAGCTTAAAATCTTGGAGAAAAGATACAGCCTGGGACATGCTAATATAACCATATGTTTTGAAGCAAACATTGGCTATTGGTTTCCCTGGGAATATGAGTCCAATAATATACTCTGTGATGACATTTAGTCCTGGTGACTGTCACAAAATGCACATACTATGGTAAAAAATCTAAACATAAATATTGGTTAGTGGGTAGGGGTTGAAAAAGGGAGTTGTTGACTTACATTGTTTGTTGTGGCTTGAATAATACTTACTGGTAGAGTGAAAATAAGGGCAATCGCGCAAGCGAAAATGAGTGCCCACCATGGTAGCTGAACCTGTGATTTCAAGACAGTGCAGAGTAGGAGAGACAGAGCAAGGATCGCGTGGAACCACCACGAAGGAATGTCCTTGTATTTCCTCATAAGCTTTGTATGAATATCTATTTTCCCTTTGTATGAAGCACGAAATCGCCCATATATGTCCCTGTTCAATAATAAAAAGTTCAACATTCATCTAGTAAGTATGATCTTTTATACTTGTTATCTATGCTGCTTGGGTTCTTGATAAAATTAATGCATTTAAGAAGGATTTGACACAGATGCAACAACATTGAAGGATACGAGTAACATAATTTGTAATCATACATCTATAACTTTTGTTTAACCAAAATATTTTGATAATAGCAAAGGCTAGATATTTTAACTTACTTCCCATTGAATAAGAGGACATGTGTGAGGGTAGCAACAACAGTTGCAAAACTGAGTCCATATGAAAGAGCAAACATGATGCTGAGGCTTATTCGTCCTTAAGTCTGGTATGCAGTATTGTCTATCTCAAACTTGTAATAATTTGTTTATTTTGGCATCTTAACGGAGGCTTGTTCCAATTAGATATTTAAACTAAGTTCAAAGTGTATTTCAGAAGCACCTCCTTGATAATCCACCTACAAAAATCAAGTGTGTCATTCACACTCGATTGACATGGATAAGTAACGAATAAAATGAAGACACGTGGCATTTGGACTCGTATATACCAGTTATATGTCACGCCCCGCCTTGGGGGTATGACTGGCACCTGGTGCCCTAGAAGGACCTGGACTATTAACTGGTGGGCCAAGGCACATCTGGTGCCTGGCTAGCTCTATCTCAGGTTCCTGGAAACA
>JACEIK010015248.1:0-20150 GCA_018107945.1 Datura stramonium | reverse complement strand
ATGCCCAGCAGATGGAAGCAACTCATATGAGGCAGAGAGAGGCCAAGAGGGCCAGAACTGATAGCCACAGGTTCTCCCAGCAGAGGCCAGGGGGTGGACCGCACCAGCAGTCCCAGCACAAGTCCATTACACCAGCACCATATTCAGCCAGTACCCCATCCAGGCCTCGAGATGGTTATAGGAGCAGGGCCTCAGGTTCGATGGGTGAGAATAGCATGCACACAGAGTGCACGTTCCAATCTTGTGCTAATTGTGGAAAAAATCAACCAGGGAAATGTTTGGTGGGCTCAGACGCTAGCTTCGAGTGTGGCAAACCCAAACATAGACTTAGGGATTGCCCCACAGCTAGGTCGGGGGATAGTGGAGCCCGCCCTTCAACAGCTAGTTTGGTAGTTCCAGTGGCACGTCAGACTCAATAGGGTGCTTCGACTGGTTCGGCTGGCGATCAGCGCCAGAATTGGTTTTATGCACTCGGCTCTCACCAGGAGCAGGAGGCTTCTCCCGATATGGTTACGGGTATGTTACGAGTCTTTCATACTGATGCTTATGCTTTGTTATATCCGGGAGCCACATTGTCTTTTGTGACACCTTACATTGCTAGTCACTTTGGAGTTAGTCCCAAAAACTTGTTCGGACCATTCTTTGTATCTACTCCGGTTGGTGATTCAGTCGTAGCGAGGCGGGTATTTAGAGGTTGTCCCATTATAGTATTGCATAAGGTTACCTTCGCAAACTTAGTAGAATTGGATATGACTGATTTTGACATTATTTTTGGCATGGACTGGTAGTTTGCATATTATGCTTCAGTTAACTATAGGACTAGAGCAGTGGAGTTTCGATTTCCAGATGAACCGATGTTAGAATGGAGGGGTGGCTCAATAGTACTTGTAGGTCGCTTTTTCTCCTATCTCAAGGCCCAGAAAATGATTGCTAAAGGTTGTATTTACCATTTTGTTAGGGTTAAGGATTTTACGTTCGAGACCCCAACCATTCAGTCAGTCCCCGTGGTATGTGAGTATCCCGATGTGTTTCCAGATGACCTACCAGGTGTTCCTCCTGAGAGGGAGATGAAGTTGACCTCTTGCCCGACATGCAGCCCATATCAATCCCTTCTTAGCGAATGGCTCCTGTCAAGCTAAAAGAGTTAAAGGAAAAGTTGAAGGATTTTCTAGATAAAGGTTTCATCAGGCCGAGCAAATCTCCATGGGGTGCCCCAATGTTGTTCGTCCGAAAGAAAGACGGTTTCCTTTGGATGTGTATTGAGTATAGACAGTTGAACAAGGTCACCATCAAGAATAGATACCCTTTACCCAGGATCGATGAACTATTCGATCAGCTTTAGGGTGGCAAATATTTCTCCAAGATAGATCTCAGGTCTGGGTATCACCAGCTCAGGGTTCAGGAGAACGACATCTCAAAGACTGCTTTTAGGATCTGGTATGGCCATTTTGAATTCGTTGTTATGTCTTTTGGACTAACCAATGCCCCTGTAACTTTTATGGACCTGATTAACAGGGTATTCAAGGAATATTTGGATATGTTCGTGATCGTGTTCATTGATGACATATTAATACACTCCCAGAACAAGGAGGAACTTGCTGCACACTTGAGGGTAGCACTCTAGACCCTCTAGGACAACCAGCTATATGCCAAGTTGAACAAATGTGAATTCTGGCTGAAATCAGTTTTATTCTTGGGTCATGTAGTGTCAAGCGAAGGTATAAGGGTGGACTCCCAAAAAATAGAGGCAGTAAAGAACTGGCCCAGACCGGTAAACCCTTCGGAGATCAAAAGATTTTTGGGCTTAGTGGGTTACTATCGGAGGTTTGTGGAAGGTTTCTCATCCATTGTAGCCCCACTGAATAGATTGACTCATAAAAAAGGTGAACTTCTAGTGGTCGGAGACTTGTGAGAGGAGCTTCTAGGAATTGAAGGCCAAGCTCACTTCAGCACCGGTGAATTGACTTTACTAGAGTGTACCGATGGCTTCGTTGTATATTGTGACGCTTTGAGGGTCGGACTAGGATGTGTATTGATGCAACACGGGAAAGTCATAGCATATGCTTTCAGACAGTTAAAAACTCACGAGAAGAATTACCCGGCCCATGATCTTCAGTTGGCCGCGGTGGTATTTGCTTTGAAGATATGGCAACACTACTTGTATGGGGTTCATGTAGATGTATTCACAGATCACAAGAGCTTACAATATGTGTTCACACATAAGGAACTAAATCTTCGACAACGGAGGTGGTTGGAGCTACTTAAGGACTACGACATGAGTGTCCTTTATNGCATCACAAATATCGTCTTAATCAATCAAGCGTTAACTCATAAACGCGCAGATGCCCTTAGTAGACTTTCTATGGGAAGTATGTGACATGTGAGTGAAAACAAGAAGGAGCTGGTAAAGGAGGTACATCGACTGGCACGGTTGGGAGTTAGGTTAGTCGGTTCGACCGACGGTGGAGTAGTAGTTCAGAACGGGTCAGAGTCATCCTTGGTAATGGAGGTGAAGGCTAAACAAGATGAGGATGCAGTATTGGTAAAGTTGAAATAAGTTTCTCAAACCCATAAGGCATAAGTCTTCTCCAAAGGGGGAGATGGTGTGCTTTTGTACCAAGGTTGCTTATGTGTCCTGAACGTGGGGGATTTGAGGAGTCGGATGTTGCATGAGGCTCAAGGTTCCAGATATTCTATCCATCCAGGTGCACCAAAATGTATCATGCCTTGCGGGAAATCTACTAGTGGAATGGCATGAAGCGAGATATTGCAGAATTTGTAGCCAAGTGCCCGAATTACCAACAAGTGAAAGTCGATCATCAGAGATCGGGGGGTGTACTTCAAGATATCAGCATTCCTACTTGGAAGTGGGAAGAAATCTACATGGACTTTGTGACAGGTATGCCCCGCCACTCGTAGACAGTATGACTCCATTTGGGTTTTGGTGGATAGGTTGACCAAGGATGCTCATTTCCTACCTGTCAAAACCACCGATTCAGAAGAAGATTATGCAAAGTTGTACATCCGAGAGTTGGTTAGATTGCATGGAGTGCCCTTTTCCATTATATCGGATAGAGGTACTCAGTTCACCTCCCAGTTCTGGAGGTCTTTTCAAAAGGGACTTGGCACCCAGGTCAAGCTTAGCATAACATTTCATCCGCAAACCGATGGTCAGGCGGAAAGGAATATTCATACTCTTGAAGACATGTTGAGATCTTGTTCTATTGACTTCAAGGGAGTTGGGACGAGCATTTGCCTACAACAACAACTATCACTCTAGCATACAAATGGCATCGTCCGAGGCTCTTTACGAGCGAACGTGTAGGTCTCCCATTCAGTGGTTTGAAGCTGGTGAGGCTTTGTTAGTGGGTACAGATTCAGTCCATGAAGCTATGGAGAAAGTTTAGTTGATAAGAGAAAGGCTGAAAACGGATCAAAGTCACCAAAAGTATTATGCAGATGTGAGCTTGAGTTCGAGGTTGACCATTAGGTATTTCTGAAGATATCTCCCATGAAGGGAGTGATGAGATTTTGAAGGAAAGGGAATCAACCCCCGTTATATTGGCCCATACCGGATTGTGAGATAAGTGGATAAAGTAGCCTATAAATTAGAGCTACCTTCAGAGTTGGCTTCAGTTCACCTCGTGTTTCACGTATCGCTCTTGAAAAAGTTCTTGGGAGATCCAGCCTTAGTGGTTTCGGTGGAAAATGTTGGTGTGAAGGATAGCCTCATCTATGAGGAAATTCCCATTGAAATCTTGGACCGTCAGGTTCGGAGGCTGAGGAACAAAGAAGTAGCCTCAGTAAAGGTGTTATGGAGAAATCAGCATGTCGAGGGAGCCAGGTGGGAGGCCGAAGCGGATATGATGGAAAAATAACCCCATTTGTTCCCTACCGGCTCAGTTTCAGTTTGAGGTATAAATTCTTTCCCTAAACCTCCATTCAGTTTTTCATGTTCTGTTCATGCGTGCAGGTTTGTTATATGATATGATATATATATGTGATGTCTGAATTTAGTCCAGCTACGTAATCCTTTTCGAGGATAGTCGTACTGCTAGTTTTCAGAATAAATGATCAGTATTTGCGTATGGTGATTGTTTGATTCTGAGTTTTCTGCATGATTCTAACATTCTAGGACGAATGTTCCCAAGGGGGAGATGTTGTTATATCCTGGGAACCCAATAATAAGACCCGAGAGTCAAACGGAAAAAATCTAGAAAATGTTACAGCAGTGCAGGATGAGTCGTTGGACGACTTGTCAAGGAGTCCCACGAGTCATTAAGTAACTTGTGTGAAGGTCTGTGTTGGTGAAGGGACTCGAGGTACCCACAGGTGATGTAACGACTCGTGGTCAGCCAACACAAGTTTTCATGTCAGTCGTGGGGAGGTCCTAGAGAAGAATTTTGAGGTTGATCCAGTGTACTTAACGAAAGCTGGTAATGAGTCGTATCACCGGGGGATGAGCCGTCATGTCCTCCATTAAGAGACAAGGAAAAATTTCCAGTAGAGTTGATTAAAGGACCCAATGACTCGTTGCTCCTCGCAACGAATCGTCAGGTCGCCCGTTAAGGTCACCTGACAGTTATTCTCTGCAAATTAGTAAGGGCCTTCTCATAATTTCCTACACTCCTAAGACCTAAACTATGCTATTTTGAGGTCAGGACTGGGTCTTTTAAAGGGAAATCATCCATGATAAACCTCATTTGATACTTGTAAGTGTAGAGAGGAAGGAGGAAAGGGAATTCAAGTGTTCACCTTCAAGTTCTTCAAGATTCTACCTAGGGTTTTCAAGGGAGTTAAGAGTCTCAAAATTTTGAGGTATGTGTGGTTTGAATGGGTAGTTTAGTCCCTACCCATGCCCATTTCTTCCCATTTCCTATGTTTAATTTGCTAAATTCTTATGGGTCTTAACCCCGTTTGCATGATTCCTCAAAAGTTTACATGAGGTTGTGGTATTATGTTTAAATTGCGTGTCTTGAAGTGTTTGGGATGATTTTACTTGTATATTTTATATTTCATGATTTAAGACTCTAAAAGTATCGATGCCCAATTATGAAGGATTTTTAGTAAAGTTCATGTTCATGATGTTTCCACAAGCATTATATGAATTTTTAAGGTTAAAGCATGTCTTCAAGTTTTCTATTTCTCATGTTATCATGACCATGTTTCGTATAAATTTAAGTATTTCAAGTATGAATAAAATTTTGGGAAAAAGCCACATGTTGCTTAAGTCTTATGAACTATGATTTTGGCCGACTCACGGGCGCATTTCCATGGCTAGGATTATAAATCTTATGGAATATATGATTGTTACGATTTGACTAGCCATGCATGTCATGTATGAATTTCTATGAGCACGTTGCATGTTTTGGGAGTAGTACATAACATCGAGTAGGTTCGGGGCCCAGCTTACGCCCCGAATCTCAAAACTACGTGCCACCGTAGGTTATGTTTGGGATCTCCTCAGTGACTGTCCCCTATGCCCTACGGGGCCTTTATGAGTTATATCACACTGAGTTAACCAGAAGCTTCAAATTTCCACCCTAAATTGACGACCAAGTTGATGGTTCGTCGGGGGACTGACAGCCCGTCACATGGGTGTTTCAGGTCTTATAAAAGTTTCCCTAAATGATTTTTTTGGTATTGTTCCACCTCCAAATCAATCTTATCAATTTCAAGAGCTCTCTTCAACCCTCCTAAGGCTAGGTAAGTATTCTCCAACCTATTGCAACCTAAACCGATGAATTTCTTCATGATTATAACATCAGAATCATCCTCCTATCTATAGCAAAGTCAAGAACAATCTTTGAGTTTCAAGACTTGAAATATTGAGCACTCTTCCTTCCTTCAAGGTAAGTAACTTTCCAAAAACCTTACATGACTATTGTTTTCTAATCCATAGGGATGTTCTAAGGTCAAAACTCATGGGACAGTGCTAGGAAGCCATGAGTTCATGTGATGACCTAGGGTTAGGGTTTATGGGGTTGTTTTCGTGTTGAGGATGGGTGTGGTTGTTTTAGTTGGACTTGCAATTGTTATGCTTGTTGTTAAGGGGCGATAGAAAGAAGTGGGTGTTAGTACACCCCACTCATAAGAGGCTTGAATTTCCTATGCCCTCCGGTGTTCGATGAAATGCCTCTATGACTTTGATTTAGTTGTTAAGCTATTGATTATAGTTCCTGTCCATAAAATTGTTACAAATTGATGTTGTAAGAGGATTGTGGCTTCATGTTGATAATTGTGAGGCCAAAGATAAAGTATGTAGGTTTATCAATGATGGATTCTTTCACCCTTATTCCCTTTCTTCAAGAAAATTCGTGACACCCATTTACCAAGACCTATTTTTGAAATTCTAGGGTTTATGTTGGGTTATGAAATTCCTCCATGATTCTCTTATGGATATAGCTGAATTGATACAAATTTATGATTTCCACGGTTGGGGTTTTATGATTCCTACAAGTTCTCATGAAATTATGGTTCCTTATGTTACAAGTACGATTATGAACTCTTTGGGCTAAATTTCTATTTGTGAGATTCTATGATCCTCTTATGTTTTCAATTCTCTCAAGACCTAATTTATGTTTTTGATTTATGA
Organism: Datura stramonium; assembly: GCA_018107945.1. Classification (NCBI taxonomy): domain Eukaryota; kingdom Viridiplantae; phylum Streptophyta; class Magnoliopsida; order Solanales; family Solanaceae; genus Datura; species Datura stramonium. The sequence continues at coordinate 13,555 of JACEIK010015248.1, read as the reverse complement.
TCTCATGCATTTACGAATTACAAGTATGAAGATTTTCTCAAGTATACATGACTTTTATGATTATTAAGTTTATGTTTATGACTGAATCAAGGGCCTTCTTTCAAGGCTAACCCATGTATTTCAAGCATTTTCATGTATATCATGATTTAATTAGACCGTGGACTTCATGTATTATTTCAAAATTTTTATTATGAGCCATGTTCATGTTTTTGGGAGTAGTGTCTAGCACCGAGTAAGCCCAGGGTTCAGGCAAACCCCCAGTCACAGAACTACGTGCCACCATAGGTATATATTCTGGTTTAACTCTACGGGGTCTAATAAGTTATATCACGCCACATATCGTTCCTTGCCTTGGCAAGCTTGGGATTACTCTACCCACTTGAGCGAGATAGTTGGGGCATCATATAAGCTCTCTCATGATGATGTCGGTTATGACGAGTCTTCCCACTATTCCTTATGATTTTATGCATGTTCATGATTATGATAATTTGGCTCAAGTTATGTTTTAGAAGATTTCTCTTATGAATATAATTATGACTAGCTTATGAACTATTTTGAAAACCTTGAGCCCTCATGCCTAAATTGTGACTATTACTTCATGTTTGAAATTTCCTACTCTCACGAACTCTTTATGCATTTTTATTAGCCTGTTTTACTTACCTCGCATACTCGGTACATTCAAAGTACTGACCGCATACTCTATGCTATATCGTTTCATCATATAGGTTCATGTTATCAAACTCAGCCACGCTGTTAGTCCTGCTCCCTATCAATTGAGCTTAGCCCAGTGTTGGTGAGTCCTCCTATACCGAGGATATTATTTTAGTCATGTTAGGTTTTCAATTTAGTTTCAGATTTGGAGTTAGCTGGGGGTTTATCCCAACATCTCATCAGACAGTAGAGGCTTTCAAACATAGATTAGAATTTTCAGCTTTGGCTCTGTGTGGTGATGTTATCACTTTTATTTATGTTTTATTATATTTAGACATCCACGTAATCAGGTTTAAGTTTTAAGTTTCTACTTTAATTTATGTTCTTGAGCTGCTATGCACATTCCATGGCTTAACTTGGAGGCATTCATGGTTCTAGGTCCCGTGTATCGATCTGGGGGTCCCTGCTCGGGTCGTGACAAACTTGATATTAGAGAAAAGGTTTAGGTATGTCTTAGGATGTCTGAGATCTACGTGAAATAGAGTCTTTTTCATGGGTGTGAAGCGAGTCACACTTATGAGGAAGAGGCTACAAGGCATTTTTAGGAAAATTCTCTTTCTTCATGACTCTTATCATGCGTAGAGTGCGAAACTCGAAAAGTTCCTCTCCTAAATAGTGCTTTGCACGTTCGTAGACAATGCCTCCTAGGAGCGATAGTGGAAGAGGAAACAGTAATGAGAATCCACCAGCCCACCAACTCTAGTAGGCCCTCTTAGTGGGAAAGTGATGGATGCAGAGCTTGGGGCTGCATGTAGAGTGTTAATATGGGCCATGACCACTTAGCGTAAATAGTAAGCAGTCGCACCTATGAACTCTATTGGAGGTACCACAATCACTAGGGTTCGAGACTTCATCAAGAAGAGTTTGTCTGAGATTCACGGTTCGAAGGCGGGCGGATGTTTTAAGGAAAGAGCAGGGGAGACCAAGAGGGCCAAAACATGAAACTTTGAGTTTTCCCAGCAAGGGTCAAGTGGTGGGAATCACCCACAGATCCAACAGAGAGCATTGACTCCAGCACCTTCGTCAATATATGTTCCACTACACAAATTTGAATGGGAGCAACGGGGCAGAAAGTCCGACCCTAAGATTTAGGAGAGCAGGTCCAAGGTAAGGGAGAATACATATCCGACTTAAAAGAGATGTGGGAAGAACCACTTAGCAAAGTTCTTGATGGGTTTAGATTCTTGCTTCTGGTGTGGAAACCTCGGTCATAAGCTCAGAGATTGCCCAGAAACCAAGTAGGACGAAGGTAGGGCCCAGTCATCTCTTTAGTACACTCGACAGCTAGTCCACCTCAGCGGGTGTAGGTACTAGACAGCGCCATGGTTGGGAGAGCTCCGTAGAAATAGTCACAGGTATGTCATAAGTCTTTGAGGTTGATCCTTGCACGTTGTTAGATTGAAGGTTCACAGTATAAGGTATAAGATCCCTTTTTTCATCTTACTATAAGATTTTCCCAATAGATGGTATGAAATTCTTACAGGTATGAAGCTTTCAATGATAACTGTAGGGGCGAAGGGAAAGTCAAGAGTTAGTGATATAGCCCAGCCTTAAGAAAGGATACAAGAGCCTTAGAATAGTGGTTTTAGGCTAAGGGGGAGATGATAAATTGATGACTCAAGTTATGGCTTGAGGGTTTTAGTAAGGAAGTTCCAGAAATAGTATCTATGGGATGTCAATCCATTCCTATTAAGATGTTTTCCCTTATGTTTTAGTCGACGTTACGTTTCACTCGTGTTTATACTCAGGTTCTCAGAATGATAGGTAACCACTTGAGTCAATGATCCCAATCTTATTCCATGATTCCATAAAACTCACCTTCATGTCATGAAACTCATTATGTATATTGTCACGACCCAAATGTACACCCAGATTGTAGAAACGGGACAAGAAGCCCTGAGAGATTCTATGCCGACCCATGGCATGAGCATACATCTAATCAAATCACATGAGCGGAAGACTTAACATATAAGAATGTAATCATAACATAGCCAAAGGGAAAGAATCAGTACAAGACTCATACAATATGGTTGAATACAACTTGCGGTCTGATAAGACTCTAACATGAAGGACGGATTGATGGGACGACTCCCCAACTAATCCAACATCCAGAAACTGAAAGAACAATATAGAGTATGAACATACATCCCTCGAAACATGAGGATTCACCAAGAGCACTGAGAGAAAATCTGAAACTATCTACGGGTGAGATGAGCCTAAGAACTGGGACCTGTATCATAAAACGATACATCATAGAAAGTATGCGGTCAGTATGTGAAATGTACTGAGTATGCAAGGAAGGTAAAATGGACATTTAAAACATATATGAAATTCATAAATGATCATAAGAGTAGGATGTCATGCTCGTATCGTAAATCATAATAACATATCATACGACTCAAGATTTTCAAAACATTTGTAACATAACATAATCATAATCATAATAGAAGAGCTTTACTTAACATGAATTGATCCAACATACATAATCATAACATGCATAAATCATGAGGAACAGTGGGAGATTCTCTTAACCGACATACCCCATATGAGCACACATGAAGCCCGACTTACCCGAGTCGGGAGGGTGTCCGTACCTTGCCAAGGGCAGGACCATGAAAGTGTGATATCACCATGAAAATGGCCATTTGGGCTAGGGACTAACATGAAAGGGTCGCATAATTAAATCATTAGATGTTATATAAATCAAATACAAAACCCCATGAGTTTTTGATAAATTTTAAGTTAAATCATAGAGTGGGAGCATGGGTGTGGAAGAATTCACCTATTGATGACCTTACATACCTAGGATTATCAAATTCTAACTCTCCTTAGAAGCCCAAGAATGAAATTGGAAGAATTGAATAGAAAAACATAAAATCCCCTTAGATCACCTTTCAATATCCTAGCATGCATGAATGAGAGTTTAGAATAGGCCATTTTCTTAAAAACCCAACTTATCCAAACCAAAATGACGTAGTTTAGGGCCTATATTGTGAGAAGGTTGAAATTACCCTTAATGAACCTACCCTGAAATCTGGCTGGATGGGACCAATGGACAACACCAACGGGTTGTTGGAACCAATGATGACCCGTCGTGTCCCTCGTCGCATGCACTGCTAAAGATCTACTTTCGAAAGCATTCAATGGGAGGACAAGACGACTCGTCCTACCAACCAATGGTCCACGTGGTTTGCTCATGGACCTTGGCATCTTATCTTCTAACGGGCCACACCACGACTCTTCACAACCAATAACGAGTCGTTGTTTCCCTTCCGCCAAGCCCACTGGAAACCCTATCCTCCAACAACGACCACAACCAATGACTCGTGGTTTCTCCGGACGGGTCGGGTCGTTAGGAGACCCGTTATAGCCCACCTGAATAACCCAACCCATTTTAATGACTCGTTACAATGAATCGTGGTTTGATACCACGAGTCGTACCTTGGCTCATCCTGAGAGATTTTCCCCCATTTTTGCAGTTTTTAACTTTTCACTTCCGGTTCTATTCCTATGCATTTCTAGGGTAATACAATATCTACCCCTTGGGAACATTCATCCTCAAATTTTAGAAACAAGAAGAAATCAGTGACATACAATTATCATACTCAAATACTGATCTTTTTGATCGAAATTTTCACGGGATGACCACCTCCAATTCATAACATATAGATGAACTGATCGCATGCTTCACATACACTTTCATACACATAAAAGAAACTTGAACACATGAACTGAACATGAAACCTAAATAGGATCATAGAGTGAAACTGATACCTCAAGTCGAAACTGAGCGGATAGAGAATAAATGCGAGTATTTAGCCATCATATCTGCTTCGACTTCCCACGTAGCTCCCTCAACATGATGATTTATCCATAAGACCTACTTCCTTGTTCCTTAGCTTACAGTTGACGATCTAATATTTACATTGGAATTTCTTCATAGCTGAGGTTGTCTCTTACACCGATACTATCAACCAGAACCACTAAAGCTGGATCTCCCAAGATTTTCTTCAAAAGCGACACATGAAACACATGATGTACTGAAGATAACTCTGATGGCTAATCCAACTCATACGCCACCTTACCAAACTCTTCTCACCACTCGTTAGGGGCCTACATATCGGGGACTGAGTTTCCCTTTCTTTCCAAACCGCATGTCTCTATTCACGGGAGTTACCTTGAGAAATACCCAGTTGTCCACATCAAACTCCAGATCCCTTCTCCTCACATTAGCATATGATTTCTGATGACTCTAAGCGGTTTTCAACCGGTCCCTTAAAGCGAAATACTTAGCATAACAACATAGCGGAATCATAAACATGACATAACATGGAAAGAGAAACATACTACATTTATAATTGCTGAATACTACATTTAGTCTGAAAGCATCTAACATGTCTGATGGGTTGATGGGACAAAACCCCCAACTAACCCGGCAAGTCTAGAAAACCGAACATGAAAAGATAACTGATATCAAACTGGTCCTCGGAGAATGAGGACTCACCAAGAGATGGATGCAAATCTCTGGAACAAACTAATGACGGTGCTGGGTCTGAAGATTTAAGCCTGTATCATAAAATGATACAACATAGTGTATGCGGTCAGTACTTGGAATGTACCGAGTATGCAACATAAGTAAAATCTCTTAGAAAAGTAAAATCATTTAAAACATGCATAGTATAAACATAAACAAATAAGAGTCGGAGAGTAGGGATTGCATGCATTCTTTCTGAAAACATGATCTCAACATAACATAACATCATAACTGAATCAATCGACCCAAGGCTGAAATCTGATAATCATACATAAAACTAAACATTGGGTCAAACCTACTTTAGAACATATATAGACATGTATATCATGAATGATGAATATGCATAACTAAAATCATGAGGAACAATAGGAGACTCATCTTTTAACCGACATACCACGATAAAGCTTACATGGTTCCAACTATCACACTGAAGTGGATAGAACCGTCCAAAGCCTTGCCAGGGCTAAGGATGATACCATGATATCAATATCAAGATCGTGGCCCTATAGGGCAGGGGATAGCTCACAAGGGAGGTCCCATAGTAATATATATATAAGTATAAACCTACCTTGGTGCGTACTTTTGAGGCATAGGGTGATCAACCCTTAGCCTACTTGGTGGTAGATACTACTCCCAAAAACATGCATATACTCTCTATCATTTTTCAATGAAGATTACCATTTTCAATTAACGAAGCTCAATAATCAATACATCTCAAATTTGAAATCATGCATATGAGAAGCTTTATCTCAAACCATACCACAAGCTAAAAGATAATTGGGAGTATTCGCTCCAAAACCATGTGGTAAGCTTAATTCGGGAAAATCATGAATCATACTTGAATATGTGGGCATCTCCCAATACCTTAACATGCTTGAAAGTACTCAATTCACATTAAAACATGATTATAGACATGGGTATCTTTAAAACATGACTTTCATCATAATATCTTGTTATAATCATACATTCATTACAAATCTCATCTTTCATAAACTTTTTATAATTGGAAATTTTGATTTAATAAACTTAGGACATGATTTTTCATTTAAAATAACGTAAAACTTGCCTATAAATCATAATTCAATAGTAGAAACATATTTAAATCATACTCATGTTGAGAATTAGGAAATTCATGCATTGGGTTAAAATCCCATAGATTAGCTATAGGAAATTTATGATTTAGAGAGGGACTGGGCATGGGTGTGAAAGTATTCACCCACTCATAATCCTACATACCTGGGGAAGATCAGATTTTACCATTTCTTGAAAGCCCAATGGAAAATTGAAGGAAAAGTTGAAGAAGAACAAGCTTGATAATCTCCCTAATATTCTAACTATGTATGCATGGATATGAATAAGCCTAGGATAGGTTTTACCCTCATAAAACACTGTATTTTGAGCCTTAAACGACGTAGTTAAGGACCCTAGGACTTAGGAATGACTAAAAATCCCTAAATAAAATTCCTAAAATTTCTACACAGGTGGTGATGACGATCGTCCTAACGGGTCATTCTTGGATACCATGGCTCGTGGTATCCATCCGTCAGCTCCACTGCCTGACTTCACATTCTCAGGTTCGATCCTGCGACTCGACACTACTAGTTGTCCCTTCACACAACGATTCGTTATATTGCCCATTGTTTCCACCTAAATGACCTGCACCAAGACTTCCCACGAGTCACACCACGACTCATTCTTCCTTCCAATGAGTCGTGGTTTCCTTCCATTACCTCAACTAGAGGTTTTTATACTCCTTTCCACGGCTGATGACCACGACTCATTATTACCTACAACGGGTCATTCCATGACTCGTCACTTCATCCTTGACCAAGGGTCAGCCTTACCACGACCACAAACAACGACTCGTTACACCTTGCAACCGATCATTCCTTGACCCGTTACTCCCAACTATTACCAGGCCAGACCTCCCCACGGATACTTCCCATAGGTCTTTGGTTGGACCAACGATCCGTTAGGTGATCCGTTTTGTGGGATATTTTTCCCTGATTCTGCCAACTTTAATTTTTCAATCCCGGGTCTAACCTTAGGCACTTCCAGAGTATTACAAAACAAATCAAGTCTACTATAGCACCCCAGAAGCCCCTAAGATTAGACCCGAGTATTGGATCAGAGAAAATAGGAAAATCTGCACTAGGTCACAGAACGACTCATTAGGTGACTCGTTAAGTCAGTTAAGAAATCATTGAGTGACTCGTTAAGTGGTGCAATATTGGGGGAGAATTTGTCTTCCAAAAGTCATGAATAGTGGGATGAAGAATCATTAGGACTCCACACAAGTCATTATTTGACCCATTAAGTGTTCAATGGTGGAGAAAGTATTGAATTCTGTGTTTGGAACGAATTGAGGGATGAGTCTTCGTGTCCCCTAATGACTCATTAAGTGACTCATCGAGTGAGAAGATCAGACAATGGAGAAGTAGTTTCTAGTGGAAATGGGTTAAGGAATGACCTGTCAAGTGCCCTAACGAGTCGTTCGTTCGCTCATTGGGTCTGGCAGTGTACAATTTTCTATCGAATTATTAAGGGTGTTTTCGTAATTCCTAAGCTTCTAACTCCCTAAAGACGTTTTTTTAAGCTTCCTAAAGAGTTTTTGAAGAAGATTTAACCTAGCCTATTTTATTATGCTCTCATTCATGCTTTTAATTGAACTCCTCTTTCAAGATCAAGCTAGGATTTCCCATCAATTTCACTCTCAATTCTCTTGGGCTTTCAAGACTAGCTTAGAAATCAAGTTACCTAGGTATGTAAGGCCATGAATTATGGATTACTTCCACCCTCATGCCCAAGTTCTTCTCTAATTTATCAATTCAAGTCTCCAATCAAGTGTATTGAAATCCTAGGGTTTTAATATAATTCTATGTAAATATCTATGCTATGTCCATGGGTCCAATTCCCTCAAGTTTTTATGTAGTATATAAGACTAATTGGGGCAGATTTTACCTTTAATTTAATTATAAATTCATGAATTCAAGTTATTAGAATTATGACCCATTATGCATGTTTTATGAAGATCAATCTTATGATTCCATGATTTCTAGCATGATGAGTAAACTAGTATGCAAGAATATTTATGAATTATTAACTCATGATTCCATAATTTTGAATTATGAAGTCAATTTAAAGTATGTATGATATCATGACTTGGGAAAACCCATGAAAGTTAAGTATGCTTATAATGATTTTAACGAAGACTTATAAGATTAGTTTTAAAGAGATACTCAGAGTCAAGACTCCCCCATTTATTGAGATTTAAGCTATGTTTTGAGAATATGATTATATGAGCAGTATGCATGTTTTGGGAGTAGTGTCTAGCACTGAGTAGGCCAGGGATTCTGAGGACCCCTGTCTCTGAACTACGCGCCAATGTATGATATATTATATTTGAAACCTCTCAAGAGAATGTTTTCCCCGCTCGAGGGAACACCCGTGAAATCACACCTCATTCATCCTTTGCCCTAGTAAGGCTGAGGATGGCTCTCCTCCATGTGGGAAAGATGTGAGATCATCACGCGCTCATACATGGTGGTTGTCGGAATCCGTGCCAATAACTCATTACTGGACATAACATTAAATCTACAGAATGAGACAGTGTTGTCCACAACTGGTGACCACGAGTTGTATTGACCACGACTCGTTCGGTCCCTCGTGGTGACCGTCTGAGGATCCCATGTAGTTTACCTGACGGGAGTGACCATGATTCGTAGTCATTCACCAAGACCTGTTAGGGGAACCTGACAATTTTTTCCAATGAATTTCTAAGGGCTATTTAGTAATTTCCTACTCTCTTAAGCTTTAAACTACGTTGTTTTAGTGTTAATTTGAGACGTTTTAGTGGGGGAAAATGGTTCATTCCCCATTCCCCACTCTCAGTTCTCATAAAAGATCGAACGTTCTCCTCTCTAGAACCCTCCAAGCAAATCTAGGGCTTCTCATCTCTTGCAACAGTTCAAGTTTCTTTCACTGGGAGAATTTTAGTTAGGTATGTGGGAATTCAATGAGGGAATTCGACGAGGGAATTGTCCTTCCCTTTTGTCCCCTAATATCCTCCTGCAATACCCCAAAAATTTCCTAGACCAAATTCAGACATTGCATGAAAAACTAAAGGAAATCAGAAATTTTTCTATCTCAGACGACCCCCATAACGGACCGTTGGTGGATGAACCCCATAGAACTAGAGTTGTCAAGTTTCAGTTTCTGAATGAACCAATGTTAGAATGGTCGGGCAGCAGTTCAGCGCCTAAGAGTAGGTTTATTTCCTACCTTAAGGCCCCGAAAATCATTTCCAAAGGATTTTTATATCATCTGGTTTGGGTCAAAGATTCCAACTCTGAGACCCCAGCCATTCAGTTAGTTTCAGTTGTCAGCGAGTTCCCAGATGTATTTCCTAAAGATCTTCTCGGAGTTCCCCCCTGAATGGGAAATAGATTTCAGAATAGATATCCTCCCAAACACTCAACCCATCTTCATCCCTCCTTACAGAATGGCTCCAGCTGAGCTTAAGGAGCTGATGGAGCAGTTAAAGGATCTTCTTGATAAGGCTTTTATCAAACCCAGCATCTCTCCCTGGGGTGCTCCAGTGCTATTCGTGCGTAACAAAGACGATACCCTCAGAATGTGCATAGATTACCGTCAGCTGAACAAGGTCACAATTAAGAACAAGTACCTTTTGCACAGAATTGACTAACTTCAGGGAGCCAGTTGTTTCTCAAAGATCGGTCTCAGGTCAGGGCACCATCAGCTAAGGTTTAGGGAGTGTGACATATCAAAAATAGCATTCAGAACTCGGTATGGTCACTGCGAGTTTGTGGTGATGTCCTTTGGGTTAACGAACGCCCCAGTAGCCTTCATGGATTTGATGAATAGGGTCTTCAAGTCGTATCTGGATATGTTCGTCATTGTATTTAACGACGACATTCTAATCTACTCCATAAATTAGGAAGAGCATGCCAATAACCTAAGATTAGCATTATAGACCCTCAGAGATCACCAGCTATTCGCCAAGTTCAGCAAGTGTGAATTCTGGTTGAAGTCTGTGACTTTCTTAGGTCATGTAGTCTCAGGTGAGGGGATACAAGTAGACCCTCATAAGATAGCAACAGTGAAGGATTGACCCAGACCTACCTCTCCTACTGAAATGAGGAGTTTCTTGGGCTTAACGGGTTATTACCGACGATTTGTGGAAGGTTTCTCCTCCATACCATCTCCTCTGACCAAGTTAACCCAGAAGAAAGTAAAATTTCAGTGATCGGACAAGTGTGAGAAAAGTTTCCAGAAGTTGAAGACTCGACTCACTACCGCTCCAGCGTTAACCTTACCAGAAGGATTAGATTGGTTGGTTGTTTATTGTGACGCCTACAGAGTCGGACTCGGCTGCGTTCTGATGCAGCAGGGCAAAGTGATAGTCTATGCCTCCAGACTGCTCAAAGTTCATGAAAAGAATTATCCAACTCATGACTTGGAGCTGGCAGCGGTGGTATTCGCATTAAAAATATGGAGACACTACTTGTATGGGGCTCACGTGGATGTGTTCACAGATCACAAGAGCCTTCAGTATGTGTTCAGCAAGAAGGACCTAAACCTGCGTCAGAGACAGTGGTTGGAGCTGCTAAAGGATTATGACATGAGTGTGTTGTATCACCCGGGTAAGGCCAATGTGGTGGCTGACTCCCTAAGCAGACGGTCTATGGGAAGTGTAGCTCATATTGAGGAAGACAAGAGGGAGCTAGCGAAAGAAGTTCATAGGCTAGCTCGGTTAAGGGTGCAGTTGGTGTATTCAGCTGGAGGTGGTGTGGTAATGCAAAGTGGTTCAGATTCATCCTTGGTAGTTGAAGTCAAATCCAGACAGGATGAGGATCCCATTTTACTTAAACTTAAGGAAGCATTCATCAGGAAAAAGATAGAAGCTTTCTCCCAAGGGGGAGATGGGGTGCTCCATCACCAGGGCAGGTTGTGTGTACCGGATGTTGGTAAGTTGAGACAGCAGATACTGGCCGTGGCACACAACTCAAGATACTCTATTCACCCCTGGTGCAACTAAAATGTACCGCGACCTGCAAGATATTTACTGGTGGAACGGCATGAAAAGGGATATCGCTGAATTTGTAGCACAGTGCCCAAACTACCAGCAAGTCAAGGTAGAACACCAGAGGCCCGGAGGCATGACTCAAGATATTAGTATACCCACTTGGAAGTGGGAAGAATTAAATATGGATTTCATTATAGGTCTACCCTGGACTCGACGGCAGCATGACTTAATCTAGGTGGTAGTAGATCGGATGACTAAATCAGCTCACTTCTTCCCAGTCAAAACCACAGACTCAGCTGAGGGCTATGCCAAACTTTACATCTGAGAGCTAGTCAGACTCCATGGGGTGCCCTTGGCAAACATTTCAGACACGGGAACACAGTTCACCTCACATTTTTGGAAGTCCTTTCATAAGGGACTAGGCACTTAGGTCAAACTCAAGACTGCTTTTCATACACAGACCGATGGGCAAGCTGAGTGGACCATTCAGACCTTGGAAGATATGCTATGAGCATTCGCAATTGATTTTAAGGGTAATTGGGATGACCATTTGCCTCTTATCGAGTTTGTGTACAACAACAACTATCACTCTAGAATTCAGATGGCCCCTTTTGAGGCATTATATGGTAGGAGGTGTAGATTCCCTGTAGGGTGGTTTGAGGTTGGTGAAGCTACCTTAATAGGGCCAGACTCAGTACATGACGTAATGTAGAAAGTTTAACTCATTCGAGAGAGGTTGAAACAACTCAAAGCCATTAAAAATCTTATGCCGATGTGCGGAGAAGAGAGTTGGAGTTTGCAGTTGATGATTCGGTATACCTGAAGATGTCACCCATGAAAGGGGTGATGAGATTTGGGAAAAAGGGAAAGTTTAGTCCACGATATGTGGGACCCTATAAGATTCTGAGGCAGATTGGTAAGGTGGCCTATGAGCTAGAGCTACCTTCAGAACTAGCAGCAGTATACCCACTTTTCCATGTGTCACTTCTGAAGAAGTGCATTGGTGATCCAACTTCAGTAGTACCATTTGACAATGTGAAGATAAAAGATAGCTTCACATATGAGGAGGTACCAGTCTAGATCCTTGACCGTTAGGTTCGTAAGCTGAGGAATAAGGAGATAGCATCAGTCAAGGTCCTATGGAGAAACCAGCAAGTTGAGGGAGCAACATGGGAAGCAGAAGCAGACATGACGGCCAGATACCCTTAGTTGTTCTCTTCCAGTTCAGTTCAAACATCAGGTACTAAATCCCTTCTCAGTACTCTAATCAATTCCGTACTTATCAGCCTTATTTAGATTTTCTGCGTGCATTCTAGTTGCATCAGCTCAGATAGTACAGTAAAGTCAGTTCGGAGTCAGTTGCTCCTTCAGAAATCAGTCATAGCCTCAATTTTAGAAATCTCAACTTTTTTCCTAGTTTTGGTCTTCCTTCGAGGACGAATGATCACAAGGGAGAGATATTGTAACACCCCAAAACTTTTCTAGACCAAATTTACACGTTGCACGAAAAACCACAGGAAACCAGAATTTTTTTAGTCTTAGACGACCCCCACAATGAACAGTTGGTAGAACCAATGGACCGTTGCAATGGGTCGTGGGATTGCAGTAGAATTTTTCCAGGGGGAAACAACGAGTCATAGGACAATCTGTTGATCCTAACAATTGGTCGTCCTGTCGTCCGTTAAATCCCAAATTCTGAAATCTACCAGACCCTTCCCTGAGACAATGGGAGGGATCAATGACCCGTGGTATCCTCTAACGAGCCATTGTTAACACCCATCATCTACTTCCAGGACCCAGAAGTGTGAACCACAAGGGGATACAACGGCCGGTTAGTTCTACCAACGAGTCATTGTTATCACACGTTGCCCCTATGCCTTGTTTTCTGACTAGTTCCAACAGGAGGTATCAACCACCCATTGTTACTTCCAACAAACCATTGTACCTAACCGTGGGTCAAAATTATAGTAAATGATAATTGTGCAAAATTATTCCTGTCGTGGAATGGCTCCGTGGCACGGAGTGTATCGCGGAGCACTGCCTCCGTGACACGGAGTGTATTGCGAAGCACTGCCTCCGTGACACGGAGTGTATCACAGAGCACTGCCTCCGTGACACGGAGTGTATCGCGGAGCACTGCCTCCGTGACACAGAGGTATCGCGAAAGCCCTATGGAAATCGCCCAATTTATTCCAACTTTGGTGTTTCGCTCCCGATATCATTCCTCCACTTCACCAAATCATAGATTGGGTCCTCCAATGCAT
>JACEIK010015245.1:0-20159 GCA_018107945.1 Datura stramonium | reverse complement strand
AATACTGTTTGAACACCCTATTCATCAAATCCATAAAAGCTACAGGAGCATTCGTTAGTCTAAAACAAATAACTATGAAATCATAATGATCATACTGAGTCCCAAAGGCTATCTTCAGAATGTCGCTCTCTCTAATTCTGAGTTGGTGATAGCCGGATCTGAGGCTTATCTTTGAAAAGCACTTAGAACCCTGAAGCTGGTCAAACAGACCATCAATCCTGGGGAGGGGATACTTAATCTTGATTGTAACCTTGTTCAACTGCCAAAATCAATGCACATACTAAGGGAACCATCCTTCTTCAGGACAAAGAGAACTAGAGAATCCTATGGGGATTTACTAGACCTGATGAAACCTTTATCTAGGAGATCCATCAATTGTTCTTTCAACTCCCTTAGCTCGGCTGGAGCCATTTTGTATGGAGAAATGGATATGAGTTGCGTATAAAGGAGAAGGTTAATACCAAAGTCAATCTCCCGCTCGAGAGGGACCCCTGGTAGATCATCTGAAAACACCTTTGAATATTCACATACGACAAAAACTGACTGAAGAGTCAGCGTCTCAGACGTAGAATCCTTGACCCGAACTAGATGGTATACACAACCCATAAAGATCATCTTTCTACCCTAGAGATAGGAAACAAAGTGACCTACAGGCACCGCTGAACTACCCTTCCACTCTAGGACTGGCTCACCCGGAAAGAGAAACTCTACCACAAGGGTTCTATAATTGACTGAGGCATCAAATGCATGTAACCAGTCCATACCGAATATAACATTGAAATCAGTCATATCTAACTCCACCAGGTTGGCTGAGGTGACCTTTTGAAGAATCATGACAGGGCAATTTCTGTATACCCGTCGAGCTAAAACTGACTCATCGACAGGAGTAGAGACTAAGAAGGGTTCTGGAAAGATTTTAGAACTAATTCCGAAACTAACAGCAACATAAAGAGTCACGAAAGATAAATTAATCCCTAGATCTGACAATGAATTCACATGATGACATCCAAATCCACTCCTCGAAAGGAGAGAGTGTACACAGTCATTTGTAAAACGAATATACCCAATGGATGTAGGGTAAAATCCCACAATAAATTGAGTCGATAATCCAAATGTTATAAACTAACTCAAACTAGAACGCATCATTGTTCAACATTTAAAAGTAAAAATGGGGGAAAACATAAACATTATCAAATTCAAATTCAGAACTAACTGAGGGGAATTCCGAATATTGCAATCACAAGTAAGATGGCTGCGGGTGTGCTATTGATGGGCGAACAAATAGAATGAGATTTACTTCATTGCCTTAGATTCAAATTTAGCATAGATAGAAGTTGATAAAATACATTCTCTCGTTTCGCAACCACAAGAATGTTTATGCCTTTGGTTTTCTCAAATCCTAAGGAGAAATTCAAATTATCAACCACAAGAGCTTGAGTAAGAATCAAGATATCTCTAGCCTTGAACCTTTAATGGAGTGAGAATATAGGTTTTTACTATCTCTAGCTCAACCCCACACATCAACACTCCAAATCTTCCCGATTATTTTCTCACCCAATTCTCACTCTTTTTTCTCAAGAAAAAGCAAGAAGTAAACAAAATTAATGTTTGCAACCATCAATATTTAAAATTAGAAATTCGAGAAAACAATAGATCTATACTTGCAACTATAATCCAAGAATAATTAATTAATACCCATTCATATTTACAAACCCACCATGCACACACCCCTGGCTAGAAAATTAACTATGCATATTTAGAGAGGGAGAGAGAAGTACCAAGAGGATTTCCCTCAACATTTATTGTATTGCTTCAAAAATTTGCTTCACAAGGTCTTACAACAATGGTGGAATTCCCCCAAAATGGGTTAATGAAAAAAAAGAAGAAAAGTACTTTCTATCACTACAATTCTCTGGTGTCTAATACTTCTCTCTAAAATTTAATGTGTGAATGAATTGATGATGTGTGGTATGAAAGTTTAGGTGATAAATATTTTTACTTTCTTGTTTATAACTTTCCACAATTTCCCTTGGAGGCTTTTAGGTGCTTTGGGACCCTTTCTGGATATTTTTACCCTTCCATCAGCGAAATGGGTCATTTGCCCTTTAACTATGGTTAGTAGGTGCCAATCAGTGGTTCACAATTGTTTAGCAGTTGCAAATGTGTTTGACCTGCATTTCACCTGTGTTTCATAGGTTCCAATCCACTAAATGCAGGTGCAAGGTAGTTTCAAGGCAGTAGCAGCTGCATTAGACCTACGTTTCGCAAGTCCAGATCCGCATTTCGCTGGTTAAAAGCATGTTTTAAGCAGCTCTTTTTGAGTTCAAATCTCCCATTACCTTTTCTTTCTTCAAATGCCTGCATAGAGAAGAAAAAGGCCATAAAACCTTCCTAAATGAGTTTAAAACCAAGCAAAAGCTCATGCTTAAAAGCCGAATGAGTTCTTAAATTTACCAACTCATCAAACCTCCAAACTTGAACCGTTTCTTGTCCTCGAGCAAGGAATCTCCTCACAAGAACATTTTACTAAATCTTAAAGCATCATGGGAGTTGCACACAAACCATTAAGTCTCAATACAACCCAATATTCACACACCAACTCAAGAAAAGTCACAATATTGAATAGGTAACTACAACCATTAACCATATCTTACATGCATTCCTTTTATTCAAACAAGGGGCATAGTTCATCAAAACAAATTCAAGGAGCATCTCAAGTTATTAACAATTCATATTTGAAGCTTTCCGTGAAGTTATCTATACACTTGTTTCATTCATATCTCTCACTTGGAAACATTTTTAAGCATGTACCCTGAGGAAGTGATGACACTCACAAAAAGAGAGAAAGCATTTCACATAGGGATTATATGATAGGGCAAATACGCTCACTCTCATCAAAAAATTTTAGTGCATAAAAATTGACCAATAGGCTAGCCCTTCGTGTAACTCGCCACTAATATAGAGTTGCTACACTCAAAATTACTAAGGACTTGCGGGTTATCATGAAGGCTAGGGGTAAGGGTAGGATAAATATTTAGCTCTAGTGACTAGATCCTCCCTAATGTCTTTTTGTGAACACTTTTAACATCCCATCACACCATTGAGATCACTCCACCTTATCTCTCCTTTTTCATCATCTTCATCTATTATTTAGCAAGAGTCACCCTTATAACACCTTTGGATTCCACATTTAGTCTCATCTAAGCAAGAGGTAGCAACTTTCAACTAATATTTCTCTTTTAATGATTTGAGGTTTTTCAACCAATCATTTCATTAATTTCATCACAATTTGGTGGTACCTCACATTGAATCTCTCATATTTCTCTCTTCTCTTGTAAACCCCCAAACTTAGGCTTTTGCCTCATTTCAATTCATTTCCTTATCTCTCCCCATCTTTTGGGCTTTAAGCCCTATTTTCATTCTTTCATAACTAGCAACTAGGGAGGATGGGAGCCAAAGAAGAGGATTAAAAGGGTCATTAGGCTTGTAATGTGGTTTCCAAGAAAGGGTCCAAGGCTCAAATATTGGCTATCAAAGATTGATGTTCAAGGAGGTCATTTTTGGTGAAGTGACTATCAAAAGAAAGCCTAAGATCATTTTTTAAGTGCAGCTTCACACTTAGGGAAAGTTCTAGACAATCATTCATATATAATAATTAAGCCAAAGGACTCACCACACAAGGCATCACCAATCCAAGGAGTTCACACACTTTCTAAATAACGTTAAGAGTATGACTTTAGACAAGATAGTTTACGAATCAAAAAGCCAAGCAAGGAATGTATAACCCATGACAAGAGGGTATTCATTTTCAAATTTAAGTGCCCCTCTTTCTTTTCAAAACTCATGTGCAGTGCCAAGCATAAAATTTTGGAGGTGCCTCTTCAAACAAGTGCACAAAAGACTCAAGACTTGAGATTTTCCCTTAAGAAAGTCACCTCTCAATCTATCATAGGTAAGTGCAACTCGGTTTGACAAGAAAAATAGAGAAAAGGAAAAGTTGATCCTTGATAAAAAAACTATGGTATAAAGAAAATCCTTAGAGTTTATTCATTGACTACTATCTACAGAGGTGATGCTAACTAGAAAGTAATGACTATTTACCATTAAGAATGACGTCACCCAATCTATCATAGGGCCATATCGTGCATCATTAACAAGTGGGTTACTCAGACTTCACCCCAGTGAAAATAAAATATTATCCTCCATGCACAAGGTTGAACAGAATAAGAGAGGAATGGGTGAAAGAACTCCCTGATATGATAGATGCATCTGCGTTGGACCTGTATGTAATATAGCTGAACCTGCGTTTCGTAGGTTGCCACCTATGTTTCGCAGGTTACCACTTGCATTTCACAAGTGGAACACAGAACCACTTCTTCTAATCCTTCTCCTTCCAGGTATTCTATGCATAACCTATTCCAGACCTGTACTTCATGCATTTAGTATCTACGTTTCGTAGGTCTGAAGCAGGTTTCTCATCTTTTTTCCTTCCACTTTTTATCACATTCCATACCTTATTTAACCCTGCAAGAACCAAAGAAAACAGAAACATCAAGTAAAAAGATATAAATTGAAAAGAAATGTGAAAACACTTGGGTTGTCTCCCAAGAAGCGCCTTAGTTAACGTCACGGCTCGACGACTTCAACCTTCTCCACTTTTCTTTGCTTTGAGCTTTTGAATTGCACTCCTAGTTTCTTTTCCATTCTTCTACTTCTATTGAGAGGTGATGGTGTAATAATTAAGGTGCCAAGCAGTGGATGTTGCCTCTTGTATTTTATTGGTCCTTAAAGGAGGGATGTGCTTTGGCCTTATTGACATGACATACTTTAAGATGAAGCTACCTTGATCTTCCTCTTTAACTTCCTCCATCGACTTGGTCACCTCAATTTCCATATCATCAACTATGTTCAATGTTGAAAAATAATTGGAGGGAGGTTTAAGTCACTCAATTCTCTAGCATTTTTCTTGCTTGACATCCTCCCTCTCAAGTGCACTAGAGTCCTCATAAATGGTTTAATGGACTTCTAGTTGGAGCTCTAGTGTCACTTCTTTACTCATGGCATCTTGCACATAGTTGGTTTGGTTGGTTAGGAAATTTCCTTGACCTCTTCCAAATGCATCTTGACCCCTTCTTTATTATCATGTTGAGCTTCCTCCCTCGAGTCAAGTTGAGCTAGGTCCCATTGTTCACTCCTCCTTGTTATGCTTCTCAATATCTCATTGGCTTCTTCTTTTAGGGAACTATAGCTTTCTTCTTGAGGAGATAATTCCCTAGATATTAAGGAGTTGACATCCTTTTCTACATTAGACTCCCGCTCTAGAAAGGCTTGGATCATGGATTCCATGGGCCCATATGTATTGCTTCCTCTCTCACATGCCATGGCTTCCTTCTGATCAACATCAAGAGAGCAACTTCTATCATAGCCACTATAACGAGATGTGAATTCATTTGAGCATCCACCCCAATGTCTAACATGACTACCACAAAAAGTGCATCTATTCCCATTATAGGAGAAAGAAGGTTCACACATCTCTCTTCTAAGGGCATATTTGCAATTTTACCAAAGTGTGGTCCTCCACAATAGGGACATGGGTCATCATGATAAGGGTTGACACCAACAAACCTCTTTTTATTTCATGATGCCATACTACAAATATAAATAAACAAAAATAAAAATAAAACAAGATATAAAACAAAATGCAAAATAAGTTTGAGTCAATAATAATTAATGGGTATCACAACTAAATTCCCCAACAACGGCGCCGTTTTTTATGACGTCCAAATCCACTCCTTGCTCGGAGAGAGTGTATACGGTCATATGTAAAATAAATATTCCTGATGGGTGTTAGGGTCGAATCCCACAAGGAATTGAGTCGATAATCAAAAAGTTATAAACTAACTCAAACTAGAATGCATCATTGTTCAACATTTGAAAAGTAAAAATGGGGGAAAAAGGTAAACAATATCAAATTCAAATTTAGAACTAAATGAGGGGAATTCCGATTATTGCAATCACAAGTGAGATGGCTAGGGGTGTGCTATTGATGGGCTAACAACTAAAATGGGATTTACTTCATTGCCTTATATTCAAATTTACCATATATAGTAGTGGATAAAATACATTCACTCATTTCTCAACGACAAGAATGTTTATTCCTTGGGTTTTCTCAAACCCCAAGGCCGAATTCAAATTATCATCCACAAGAGCTTTAGGAAGAATCAAGATATCTCTACCCTTGAACCTTTAGTAGAGTGGGAATGTGGTTTTTGACTATCTCTAGCTCAACCGCACACATCAACACTCCAAATGTTCCCTATTGTTTTCTCACCCAATTCTCACCTTCTTCTCAAGCAAAAGCAAGAAAGTAAATAAAATTCATGTTTGAAACCATCAATTTTTATAATTAAAACTTAGAGAAAATAATAGATCTATACTTGCAAGTACAATCCAAGAACAATTACGTAATACTCAATCATATTTACAAACTCACCATGCACACACCCCTAGCTAGAAAATTAGCTATTCATATTTAGAGAAAGAGAAGATACCAAGAGGATTTATGTCAACATTTATAGTATTGCTTCACAAGGTCTTACAACAGTAGTGGAATCCCCCGAAAATGGGTTAAAGAAAAATAAGAAGAAATGTACTTTCTATCACTATAATTCTATGGAGTCTAAAATTTCTCTCTAAAATTTAATATGTGAATGAATTGATGATGTGTGGTGTACAATTTTGGGTGATAAATATATTTACTTTCTTGTGTATACCTTTCCAAAATTTCCCTTGGAGGCTTCTAGGTTCTTTGGGATACTTTCTGGGCTATTTTACTATTCCATCAGCGTAATGGGTCACTTGTTGTCACGACCCGAGCTGGGACCCCAGATCGAGAGACGGGACCTAGAACCACGAATGAATCCAAGTCAACCCATGGAATGAACATGACAACTAAAAAACATCCATCAAGAGGAATTTGATAACTAAAACACTAGTAAGCGGAAGTCTGAATACATAGCAATTAGAAATAGAGTCAACACTCGACAAAGTTGAAAATATACATAATGCCTGATAAGCCTCTAACATATCTGATGAGCTGATGGGACAACATCCTTAACTAGCTTGCTAAAGTATGAAACTGAAATAACATAACTCATCACTAAACTAGAGGTCCTTAGAAGATGAGGACTCACCAATGATAGGAACTAGACTAAGCTGCGGGAGGCTGGACTAATGGTGGAACTGAATCTGATCGTCTGGACCTATATCATGAAACGATACATCATAGGGTATGCGGTCAATACATGGAATTTACTGAGTATACAAGGTAAGTAAAAAATGTTATGTAACTATTAACTAAATAAATGCATATAAACATAAATCATAAGATCATGAGAGTAAGGACTTCATACTAAAATCTGAATCTGAAACATGTACAGTCATAAGCTGAATATCATATATGAATAGAATGTCCCAAAGTTGAAAATAGAAATCATATGACTTGTTATAACAAAAATCATAAGTAAAAGCTCATAAACTGATCATTGGGTTAAACATGTTGTAAGACATAACATCATAAATCATGAACATGAATAATTGAAATCATGAGGAATAATGGGTGATTTGTTATAACCGACACCATCATGATAGAGCTTGCGTGATGCCCCAACTATCACAATCAAGTGGGCAGAGCCATCCATAATCTTGTCAGGGCTAAGGACGCTACCATGATATTGATATCAAGCTAAAAGCCCCCTTGGGGGTAGGGGAATACTCTCTTAAGAGGTCCCAAATATAAATATACCAAAAATTGGCGCATAGTTCTGAGACCAGGGAACCTTGGAAACCTAAGCCTTCTCGGTGCTAACCACTACTCCCAAAAACATGCACAGTGCTCATATCATTTTTTAATGAAGCTGAAATCATAATCACATGCATAGTCTAAAATCTGAACATAGGGAGTCTTGACTCAAAAACATACCATAAGCTGATCATTTTTAGCCTTTGCTAAATCATGAAAAACATAATTAACATGTGTGGGCTTGCCCAAATCTTAAAATCATGCGTACTTGAAATAGACTTCATATGTCAAAATCATAAATTCATACATGGGTAATTCGTAAACGTTCATTCATGCTGGATATCTCATCATACTTGAAATCATGAATCATAACCTTCACTCTGTATGAAACTTGCATAATTAGGCATAATTTTTCTAAAACTTGAAATCATGAATTTATAATCAAAATAGGTATAAAATCTGCGCATGAATTTTAAAACATGCTTTGAAACATGAAGGAAATTAACCCATAAATAAATCATAGAGAATTTCATGAAATTGGGATAAAACTCCATAAGATCATAAAATTGAATTCATAAAGTTAAGGAGAAATATGGGCATGAGAGTGGAATAAAACTATTATTCGTAGCCCTATATACCTAGGTAAGCTGAATCTCAACTTGACTTTGGAAGCCCAAGAGATTTGGGGAAGAATTTGAGGGATTCAAGCTTGATCTTCAAAGAAAAACTTATAAACTTGCATACATGAGAGTTGAATGAATTAGAATAGGTTAAACTCCCTTAATACATTTCTTTCAGATCTTAAAACGATGTAGTTTAGAGCTTAGGAGCTTATGAATTATGAAAATTCCCTTACTAATTTCACAGGAAAAACGACACTGTCAGACCTAACGAGTCATTGAGTGAACTAATGACTCATGGTCCTTACCCATTTCCACTAGCAACCTACTAATTTCCACTACAAACCTCCTTCTTAAATCTCTGATCCTCCAACAACAGCCAGATAGGACGAGTCATCACCTGAAACGATGACTCGTTATGTCCTGTCATCATCACTACTGGAAGTTTAAATTTTCTTCCAACCTTGTCCAACCAACGGTCGTGAGGTGACACCACGAATCGTCCCTCCACCCATTAGGTCCCTCTACCTATTAAGTCCCATCTGAAAAATCCCTTATTTCCAACTCTGTACTACCCAACCAGCAACTCCATGACTCGTTGGGTAACATGATGGGTCGTTCCTTGACCCATTGCCACTGCACTTTCTCTCTTCCTCCAACGTTGCACGACCATGACAGGTCACTTAATCATCCATAAAGTGACTTAATGGGTCACCTAACGAGTCATTCTGTGACCTGGTGTAGATTTTTCCTTCTTTCTCTGATTCAACCCTCGGGTCTGATCTTAGGGACTTTTAGGGTATTATAATATCTTCCCCTTGGGAGAATTCGTCCTCGAATATGGGTTAAACATACTAAAAATATGGGGAGAGAACTACAATCTCACTTACTGAACATTTGAAGTTGAAAATTGATGGAGGGATTGACTTTGAACTGATACACATAACTAAACTGAATTCATGATTCATATGTACATGCTAAAACATGAAAGGAACTGAGAGACATAAACTTGACATGAAACTGAATAGAGTACTAAGGAGGAAACTAATACCTCACGTTGAAATTAGGTTGGAATGGAAATGATGCAGGTATCTAATCATCATATTTTCTTCGACTTCCCACGTAGTTCCCTCAACAAGATGATTCCTCCACAAAACCTTCCCTGAAGCTACTTCTTTATTTCTTAACTTTCAAACCCGGTGATCAAGGATCTTAACTGGAACCTTCTTATAGGTAAGTCTATCCTTCCCACCTATGCTCTCCACCGGAACAACCAAGGTCGGGTCACTAATGCACCTCTTCAATAGAGACATATGGAAAACTGGATGTACTGAGGCTAACTCCGCTGGTAGCTCCAACTTATATGCCACTTTTCCAACTTGCCTCAGAATCCTATAAGGGCCAACATATTAGGGATAAGCTTTCCTTTCTTCTCAAACCTCATCACTCCCTTCATGGGAGACACCTTTAGAAATACCCAGTCATAAACCTCAACTCAAGTTCTCTCTGCCTAACATCTGCATATGACTTCTAACGACTCCAAGATGTTTTTAGCCTTTCCCTAATTAGATGAACTTTCTCCATGGCCTCATGAACAGAATCTGTCCCTATTTATGTAACCTCACCTACTTCGAACCATCTGATAGGTGATCTACACCTTTGCCCATGAAGAGTCTCAAACGAAGCCATCTGAATGCTGGAGTGGTAACTATTATTGTAAGAAAACTCGATGAGAGGAAAATGATCATCCAAACTACCCTTGAAATCAATCACACATGCTCTCAGCATCTCCTCAAGAGTGTGAATGGTCCGCTCGACCTGACCATCCATTTATGGGTGAAAAGCCATTCTAAGCTTGGCTTGAGTACCAAGGCCCTTTTAAAAAGATCTCCAAAACTATGAGGTAAATTGAGTACCTCTATTTTAGATAATCGACAAGGGAACTCTGTGTAACGAACTAACTTCAGAATGTATAGTACTCAGCTGATAGGTAGTTTTGATTGGTAGGAAATATGCTGCTTTGGTCAACCTGTCTACAACTACCCATATAGAGTCATACTATTGGTGCGTACGAGGAAACCTTGTGATGAATTCCATATTGATCTCTTTCCACTTCCAACTAGGGATACTAATGTTTTGTAGCATACCTCTAAATCTCTGATGATCAAGTTTCACTTGTTGACAATTTGAACACTTAGTCACGAACTTTTCTATGTCCTTCTTTATGTCATTCCACCAATAAACTCCTATAGGTCATGGTGCATCTTGGTGGTACTTGGGTGGATAGAATACCGAGAGACAAGAGCCTTGCCCAGCATCCACTCTCTCAAGTCAAGTCATCAATACCCAAAACACAATACCCTAATAATGAAGTACACCATCTCCACCTTGGGAGAAGAACTCTACCTTTTGATTCTCGACATCTTCCTTTAGCTTTACCAAGATTGGATCCTCATCTTGCCTGGCCTTGACCTTGGTAATCAATGAAGATTCTGAACTATTTTGAACAATGAAACCACCACTATCGATTCAACAAGGCGAACTACTAAACGAGAAAGCCGATGCACATCCTTCACCAACTCCTTCCTTCCCCAATGTAAGACACACTCTCCATGGACAGCCTGCTAAGGGAATCGACCACTACATTGGCCTTGCCCAGATGGTAAAGGACACTCATTTCATAGTCCTTGAGAAGCTGTAGCCACCTCCTTTTTCGCAAATTCAGGTACTTTTGAGTGAACACATACTGAAGGCTCTTGTGGTCTGTGCATATATCCACATGCACCTCATACAAGTAGTGTCTCCAAATACTTAATGCAAACACCACCGCTGATGAGTTGGAAATTTACAAACCCGTTAGGATCCTAAGCATGAGTTTTTGTCTAGTTTTTAAGTCATTTATGTGGATTTATTCCCTTTCTCTTTAATTCTTTGTAGGCACTTCCCACGTGAGTGGAGAAAGCATGAAATCGAGCAAAACATGTGATGTTTGAGATGGAATTTGATGAGTTATCATATGAAGGAGAGGATCCAAAGATAATGGCAGATTTGAGCTTAAGACGAGGTGAAAAGACATGCTTTAAATCGGCTAAACGTGGATCCAAAAGGGCGAAACGCGGGCAAAATGATGAAGTGATTGCTCGCACCGGCTACTCAACTGGCTGTTGGCGGATTGGCAGTGGCTAAATGCCCATTGAAATGCTGGTGGTCACTGCTTGTGGCTGTTTTAGGCGGCGGACAACCGATGCTCCACGGATTGGCATTGGCTAAAAGCTGGTTCTTTCACAGGTGAGGCCGTCTAATGAAGGGTAAATAGGTTCAGAAAGGTCTCTAAAGCATCTAAAAGCCTAAAGGTCGTTTGGAAAACGTTGTACACAAGAAAGTACAAATATTTACATAACTTTGATTGTACACCTGTTACACCCTTTAAAAGTTAACGATTAGTAAGCGTACGCGTGAATTTGAGATGAATAAAGAGAGTTCGATGCATGTAGAGAAGCCTCGGTAGAAGGGTCGGGAAAGAGGAGTCCGCAAGGGCCAGCGCGATGCGCCATCCCCCTGGCGCCCTGGGAAGCACAGCACGCTAGCCTCTTATTGCATTGAGGGGCGCGATGCGGGGGTGATTTTGGAGTGATGTGCGGCGCGGGGCACCCCTCTTACACCGCCCTAATGTATATATAGTCTTCTTATTCAATTTCAATTCATTTCCAAAGAACATATTCGGCTAGAGAGAGTAGGGAGCGTGGTTTTCAGTTGATTTTCTTCCAGTTATGCTATCAAACATGGCCTGAACTGAAATTAACTTCAGGTATTGAATTCTAAGCCTACAGGGAGCATTACTACAAAGTTATTTTCTCGAAATTATCCCGGAAAATAGTAGCCCCACTGAGAAAAAAATGTCAGAATTGCTCCAAACTGATTTCTATACGATCACAAGCCTCAACAAAGCATTTCTCCATTCTAAATCCTCGAGAAATTATACTTTTTTGGTGTATATTTTTAAGTTGAAGTTTAGTTAATATTAGTATTATAAGTTATCGTTTCTGCCGAATTTAATACTAAAACTAGTCTCACTCTCCCAGTAATACGATTACAGTTGGAAAGGGCTATTGAATACGAATTAAAACTTGCCAGTTAATTAGAAATCAGCGATCGAGGTATGTTAAGGAAAATCCGTTCGGCAAGTTAATTTCTTTAGTATTGTAATACAGTTTGAATCCCAGTAAGAGAGCCATTAGTATATCTATTGTGATTAGCTGTTTCTATTAGCTGAGACCAGTTCTCTATGTTTAGTTTGGGATTGACCTTGCCCTGTATTGCCTTCCATAAACAACCCCAAGTTTACTAGCTGTGTCTACGCCCGCCAGGGGCGAGATTACGTTGCTCTAAGGAGCGGTATGCCATCCGCGAGGGACGAAGATGGGGTCTGAGGTCCTCATATAGTATATTCCATGGCTGGACTATTATATGCCGTATCGACACCACACCCCCGTCGAGCCTGGTACTTGGGGTGAAGATATCATGTGTCCACTAGACTCAGACACAGCTACAGTTCAAGGGTCGAGCAGGCTCAGTTGCAAACCCAGGGGACTAGTAGGACTGCTATGGTTATTAGATGATTTAGTGTGACCTTGTTAGGGGTATGTATATTGAAGTGTACTCTCCAGGGCTTATGGGGTCCCTAAGTGGGTTATTCTGTGCTGGTTGTACCTTCCGGCTTATGGGGGTTAGGTAAGGTTCTTGTTTGCATTAGTTACTGATAGATTAAACAGTAGGAAGTTCAGTTTCCTTTTAGTTCATTCAGTTACTTACGGTTACTGCCTTACATATTCTATACATATTGTACTGACGCCCTTCTTGGGGTGCTGCATTACTTGCCTGCAGGTGCGGATAGACGAGGATCAAGTCCCTCTTAGCTTTCAGCTAGAGTTAGCAGAGAAGTTAGCTCCTTCCCCCGAAGCCTGCAGTTAGAGGGTTTACTTTTTTGATTGTTCAGTGTACGGGTAGGTCGGGGCCCTATCTCGACCATTATATCACTTTTAGAGGCTTGCAGATAGTTTCAGATTTCCTATGGTTAGTTGTTGTTGGCAATGTGGGGACCATGTGTGCTTTATTCTATGTGTTGGTCATGTGGGGCCTTGCTTAGCTGTCAATTAGCGGCCTTGTCGGCCATAGCTTAGTTTAGTGCTGTATTTACTTTGTCGTTATAACTAGACATCATGGTGGTCTTGTCAGCCTACATAGGATTCCCTGCTATTACCTGTTTCTAGTTAGCTGTTTTCTTTTACAGGTGGCTATAAGGCCTTGTCGGCCGGGTACTGTGTTTATAGCCGAGATATAGCCCATTGTTTTCTTGATTTAAATATTAGGCATACACCAGAAGTGCATAAGCTCAGTCAGGTCAGTTCAGATCCTAGTAGGGCACCAGTTGTTAGTCATGCCTCCCAAGGTGGAGCGTGACAACACCACTCATTCTTTCATCTAGACTTCATCTTTTTCATAGAATTTTTGGTAGAATCTTTCACCATAGAATTGTAGAATTATATAGAACTTTTCTTCTTCTTTTTCTTTAACCCAAATTGGGGGAATTCCACCATTGTTGTAAGAGCTTTTGAAGCAAATTTGTGAAGCTAATGTGATGAATGTGAGGGGAATCCTCTTGGTATCTTCTCTCCACCGTTAAATATGCTTAACTAATTTGCTAGCTAGAGGTATATTCATGGTGGGTTTATTAATTTGATTGGGTTTTGATAAATTTCTTTTGGATTCCTATTGAATTGTAGATCTATTATCTTCTCCCAAGTTATAATTGATAAAATAGATGGTCTGCAAACATGAATTGTGCTTTACTTTTCTTAGTTTTTCTTGAGAGAGAAAGGTGAGAATTGGGTGAGAAGATAATAGTGAGAAATTGGAATGTTTGTGTGTGGGATTAAGCTAGAGATATTTAAAACCCACATTTTTACTCCATCAAAGTTCAAGGCTAGAAATAACTAGTGTTTCCTCAATCTTCTGTGGTTGATTACTTGAATTGCCTTTGGGGTTTGAAAGAACCCAAGGCATAAACATTCTTATGGTTGAAAAATTAGAGAATGTGAATTTTCTATACTATCTATGCTAATTATGAGTCTAATGCATTGAAGAAATTCTCAATTTAGTTGAGATCTCATCTATAGAATGACCTAGCCATATCACTTGTGATTGCTTCAATTGGAATCCACACAATTAGTCTTAGTTTAGAATTAGATAGTTATTTCCCTTTAATTTTCCCACAATTTTACTTTTTGAAATGTTGAACAATTATGCATTCTAGTTTGAATTAGTTTATAACTCTTGAATTGTCGACTTATTTCTTTGTGCGATTTGACCTCGACATCCGTCGGGATATTTTGTTATACCCCGAAAGCCAAAAGATCAGATCTGGGAGTTGAAATAGAGAAAGATGGAAATTTGGCACCAGGTCACAGCTGCGACCCATGGAGTAGACCACGAGTCGTGAAGTTACTTGGGGTATGGTGTTGGGCTTGAGTTGAAATTTGGAGTTTTGAAATCCCCACGGACATGACCACGAGTCGTGGTCAGTCCACACGATTCATTGAGTCAGTTGTGGTCAAGGGTTATGGGAAGGTGAAGAAGAAGTTGGCAGTGTACCCTATGGTTGTACACCACGAGTCATGGTCAGACAACATGATTCGTTGGATGAGTCATGGTCAGCCTTTGGTGAAAGACTCGAGATGTTGGGCAGTGAAGGCGACAAGTGGTGAGCATGAGTCGTGGTTACCAATAACAATCCGTTAAGTCCCTCGTGGGGATCCTTTGAGGAAAAGTGGCAGTGCACACGACGACAACTGATGACGATTTGTTTACCCTGGTAACGACTCCTCTTGTCCCTTGTTGGGACTAGCAGTCAGTTATTTTCTGCGAATTTAGTTAGGGCTTTTACATAATTCCTATGATTCTAAGGACTAAACTACATCGTTTTAAGCTATGAATGATGAGTTTTAAGTGGGGTAAGTTCATTTTATACCATTCTTACTCATGCATGCAAAGTTAGAGAGCTAGAGAGGTAATCAAGCTTGATTCCTTCAAGTTTTTATTCAATCCTTCATTGTGCAATCAAGGGAGTGGTAGAATAAGATCCTATAAGGTATGTTCGGTTATGAATTGGTGAATTTTTTCAAACCCATGCCCAATCGCTCGCTAAATCATGAAAATTCATATGTTGATTCTATGGGGTTTAACCCCATGCATGAAATTTCTAATTTCTACATGGGTATGATCTATTGAATTAAGATTCATGGGCATGTTTTGACATTATTTTCAATTATAATCGTGTTTCAAGCTTTATAAACTAAAATACCCACTTATGAGAAGTTTATGAAAGTTGAGATTTACGATGAATGTTCAAGTTTGATGATATATTATTGATGAAAAGAATGTTTTCAAGTTACCCATGTTTATAATCATGTTTTCAAGTGAACTAAGTATTTTCAAGTATGTTAAAGTATTGTGAAATTCCCATATGTTCAAGTATAATTTATCATTTCCCAAATTAAGCTTACCACATAGTTTTGGAGTTAAGACTCCAACTTATGTTCAACCTGTGGTATGGTTTGAATAAAAGCTCCTCATATATGATTTTAGATCTGATATGTATTTTATTATTAAGCTTCATCAATAGACGATGGTAAGTTTCATTCAAACACAATGGAGAGCATATGCATGTTTTTGGGAGTAGTGTCTAGCACCGAGTGGGCTAAGGGTCGGACGACCCTATTCCTTAGAACTACTTACCAACATAGGTTTATACATATCATATATACTTTTGGACCTCCCTTGTGAGATATCCTCTACCCCGAATGGGCCTCGAGCTTGATATGATGTCATGGTATCGTCCTTTGCCTGGAAAATCTTTTGATGGCTCTACCCACTTGAGTGTGATAGTTGAGACCATGTAAGCTCTATCATGGTAATGACGGTTATATGACGAGTCTCCATTGGTCCTCATGATTTCAGTTATGCATGTTTATCATTCATGATATCTATATATGTTCTAAAACAGGTTTGACCCAATGTTCAGTTTTACTTATGATTATTAGGTTTAAGCTATAGGTCATTCGATTCAATTATGATGTTCAGTTATGTTGACATCATGATATCAGAAAATAACATGCAAGTCGAACTCTCAGATTCTTATCTTGATTATATTTTATATTACGCATGTTTTAAATGATTTTACTTATTTAAGAAGTTTTACTTACCTTACATATTCGGTACATTCCACGTACTAATCTCATACTCTATGTTATATCACTTTATGATACAGGCTCCGATCTTCAGACTCAGCCCCGCCACTAGCCAGGTTTTAGAGTTAGCATTCAACCTCAAATGGTGAGTCCTCATCTATCAAGGGCCCCTATTATACTCATTTATGTTTGCGTGTTTTGGTTTCGGACATAGAGAGTTAGTTGGGTTCTTGTCCCATCAACTCACCAGAATTAGAGGCTTTTCAGACAATAGATTGTATTCATCTTCAGACTCAGGTTGTATTTTTTGGATTATATGTTATGCTTAGATTTACTCTATATTTATTATGTTAAGTCTTCCTCTTTATTTGATTGAGTTAGATGTATGTTCATGCCATGGGTGGACTTGGAGTCTCTCAGGGCTCCTCGTCCCATGTCTCAATCCGGGCCTATGTTCGGGTAGTTGAAAACTTGACCAATAGGTTTGAAGTTTCCTAGGGTGTCTGAAAGCCGTGTTAAGTAGAGTCTTTTTCATGACTGTGAAGCGTGCCACACTTATGATGAAGAGTCTATGATACGTTTAGGAAATGTTCCCTTCTTTCATGATCTATGTCGTATGATGAAATATCTCTCTATCCTTCTAACTCGTGCTATTCACGATTGCAGAATCATGCCTCCCTGCAGAGTTAACGGCAGAAGGAATAGAAATGAAATTTTGCACGAGGATGGAAATGGGGACGGGCACCAACAAGCCCCACCAGTCCAGGAGCACCATGCACCGGAGCTAGTTGCCTATGCTGAATTCCGGGCAGCCATTCAGATGCTAGCGCAAGCCTTGGCCGACCAGGCAAACCAACAGGCAGTAGCGCATGTCCCACATAATGGGAATGCAGTGGCAACATGAGTTAGATATTTCCTAAGGATGAACCCACCAGAGTTTCTTTGGTCAAAGGTGAACGAAGATCCACATGAGTGCTATACCCCGGAAGCTCAAGGATCAGACCCGGGAGTTGAAACAGGAATATTATAATGTTGATGTTTCAAGCACAGGATGAGTCATGGGACGACTCATGAGGAGACCACACGAGTCATGAGTTGGCTCGTGGGGAGGCCTGGGAAAATGAAGGATTGAGGTCCCTACGAGTGAGGGAACGACTCGTGGTCAGACACCACGAGTCGTCATTTCAATCGTGCGGTGGAGTTGGACTTCTTACAGGAGGATGTCCAGTGTATCTAACGGATGGGACCCCACGAGTCGCGGTCCGTCCCAATGACTCGTGAGGTAAGTCGTGAGCAAGCAAAGAGGATATTCATTGATGTTAAGGCAGTGTACTTGACGGGAGGTGACCATGAGTCGTTGTCACTGGGGAAGAGTCATTAAGTCCTCCTTACGATCCCCAACAGATCAGTTAACCAGTGAACTTGACGAGACACCTAATGAGTTGCTGCCCGTCCTGACGAGTTGTCAGGTCACCCGTTAGGGTCACCTGGCAGTGTTTTCTGCGAATTCAGTAAGGGTCTTTTCGTAAATCCTAAGTTCCTAAGACCTATACTATGTCGTTTAAGGATCATTTTAGTGGGTTTTTATCAGGGGAAAACCTATCCTAAGCCATTATTCTCATGCATGAAAGTTTGAAGAGGAGGTTCATTAGAAGGTGTTAGAATTCACCATTCCCCAGGTATGTAAGGCTATGAGTGGGTGTTTTCTTCCACACCCATGTCCAATCCCTATCAAAATGTGATAAATTATCTATGATCAAGTATGGGATTTTACTCAATTGCATGATTCTTCGGTCTCTATACGTGGATATGATTAGATTGTATTTATATTGACGATTTATGAAGTTTGGGAGGATTCTAATTTTTTTTCCCTTATAAAAATTATTTTCTAAAATTTGAATCTAAATTAACCATGGATGATGAGTTCATAAAAGAAGTGATTTATGAAAAGTGTGTGATGATGATGAGATTTAATGATGAAAATCATGTTTCTAAAACTACCCATGATAATGTTGTTGTTTTCAAAATGAATTGATTAAATCCAAGTATGATAAAGCTTTGGGTGATGCCCACATGTCGATTTAAAGTGATGATTTTCCTAATATAAGCTTACCACATTGTTTGAAGTGAAATTCCCAATTCTTATTATAAATTCTAGCTTGTGGTATGTTGAATAAATATTTCTATACATTGCTTACTACATGATTTGGAGTAGATGCTCCCATCTATGATTGAGCTTGTGCTATGTTTCGAAATAAAGCTTCTCATATGCATGATTTCATTATTGAGATTTGTCAATAGAAAATGTTGAGCTTCATTTCACACGATGTTGAGTTATGCATGATTTCATGTTGAGCTTCATCAATAGATGATGTTGAGTTGGCGGACTATCTAGACAAGGATTGAAGAACTGCTATGCTCCATCAAGATATGGATTTCCCTCGGATAGTCTTATACGCCCAGAAGATGGACGCAACACATTTGAGGGAGAGAGAGGCCAAGATGGCCAGGACGAATAGTTATAGGTTCTCTCAGTTGAGGCCAGGTGGTGGGCACCGACAATAGTCCCACCAGAGATCTTCAGCCCCAAGATCATTAGAGATGAGTGTGCCATCCAGACCTAGGCACGACCGAGAGGGCGAGCATCAGACTCTAGGGGTCAGAGCAGTAGGCCCACGGATTCCAGTATCCCAGTTTGTGGAAGATATGGTCGGGGGCACACAGGTTAGTGTTAGGTGGGTATAGGTGCTTGCTTCGGGTGTGGGAAGCCCGAACATATGCTTAGAGATTGCCTAGAAACTAGACAGGGCCATGATAGGGGTCGAGGCCCAACATCCAGTTCAGCACCACCCGTACGCCCAACTCAGAAGGGGGCACCTACTAGCACAGATGGTGGTAAGTGCCAAATCGATTCTATGCCTTAGCATCCTGCTAGGAGCAGGAGGTCTCCCCAGATGTAATCATTGGTATGTTACGAGTTTTTCATCTTGATGTATATTCTTTGTTAGATCCAGGGGCTACCTTTTATTTTTTAACACCTTATATGGCTAGTAGTTTTAGAGTCACTCCCAAAATCTTGTCAGAACCCTTCTCAGTCTCTACTCCAATGGGTGATTCAGTAGCTAGACGGGTGTATAAAAGTTGCGCGGTTATAGTCCTTCAGAAAGTCACCTCAGCACATCTAGTAGAGTTAGACATGAACAATTTTGATGTTATCCTCGGCATGGATTGGCTATTTTCATGTTATGCCTTAGTTAATTGTAGAATCGGGGCAGTAGAGTTTAGATTTATGGTTGAGCCGGTCATAGAGTGGAAGGGTAGTTCAGTTGTTCTTATAGGTTGTTTCATTTCCTACCTTAAGGCTAGAAAGATAATCTCCAAAGGTTGTGTATACCATCTAGTTAGGTTCAAGGATGCGACGTCTGAGACCCTAACTATCCAGTCAGTCCCAGTAGTATGCAAGTATCCTGACGTCTTCCCAGATGATCTAAT
>JACEIK010015241.1:0-20168 GCA_018107945.1 Datura stramonium | reverse complement strand
CTATATATTTATTATAGATTGATGTTATAAAAGAATTATTTCTTCATGGTGATAGTTTTGAGGCCAAGAATAAGGTATGTAAGATTAACCCTTGTTCGAGAATACTTTGTTTCATTTTCCACACAATGTTTCATGAAATTTCCACATAAAATCCTTCTTCTTGAATTGTTAACATTAAGATAAAGAACGTAATGTATATAAGGAATGATTTTCAATAATATTTGAGTTCCTACACATGTATTATTGTTATCCTTGACTTTCCATGAGTTTTATGAATCCTTTTGTTGAAAAGAGTCAAACTCTATGATTTATGATTTCGCTTTTCCTCAAAAAGAAATATTGCTATGATCTTTGTGCAAAATGACTATGACTTGATGACTTATGAGATTAAAGGCCTTATGATGATGAAGAACTATGATTTAAATATGATAATGACTGATGATGACAAGCTTGATTTCTTAATGATGATTTTAAGCAAATCACATTATGTTATAAAAAGGGAGTAGTATTAATAACAGAAAAAGCTTCATGCCAGAAACTGCATATGCCCGTAGGATGACGGATCCTTCTAGCACTATGATATGTATGTCTCATAGCCCGGTAAGGTATAAGATGGCTTAGCTGACCGGTGAGAGATCAAACTTCATATTTACATGGTGATTTAAGCCGGTTAAGAAAAAAACCTATCATAACGAATTTAATGAATGACAATGAAAACATGAATTTCTTTAAAGGGGTCTATTTACTGATTTGTTTTATATCCTTGATTTCTTTTATACTATGTCTTTTTCTTGGTTGCCCTTTTATATTGTTCATCTATGTTATGTTTCTTTCAACCTCTATACATACAGTACGATTCTATGTACTTGCGTCCCTTTGGCCGGGGCGCTGCATTATTTTATAATGCAGATTCAGGTACTCATACCAATGACCGAGCTTCTTGATAGGATTCTGCTTCATTCAGCTGTTGGTGAGCCCCACTTATTTTCGACTTCGACTTTTATCCATAATTATTAGATATTGATTTAGAGGTATGTCGGGTGCCTTGTTCCTGTAAATAGTTAAACTAGTATGTTAGAGGCTTCATAGATTATTTCTCAAGTTATGTAAACTTGGCACGTCTTCTCTTTAAATTGAGTATTTTAACCTTCAAAGTTGAAGTTTATCTATTTTCCACTTATGATTAGATGTATGCTCATGATGTACACTATGTATGTGGTTCGCTTGAGTCAACAATGGCTTTGAGGCCCGTCACACCTAGGCCCTGATTGGGGGCTTGACAATATAATTCCCCGGAAACTCAAAATCTAGACGCGGGACTTAAATAAGAGAATATGGAAAATTTGCAGAAATGTTACAGGACGACCCACCTAACGACTCCATTAGGTCAGCCGTGAGAAGGATGTTTGAGAATTTATAAAAGGAAGACAGTGTTCCTAACGGGCGACCTCACGAGTCGTGGTCACTTGCAATGACTCATTATGTCCCCCGTTACCAGACCTTGTGAGTTGTTAGGTAGTGTACCTAACGAGTGCCCCACGAGTCGTCATCAGTGGCAACGACTCCTTAAGTTACTCGTTACCAAGTATGGTATGGATCTTTAGAAAGGAGGCAGTATGGTCCACGCCTGGTGACCACGAGTTGAGGTCAGTGACAACGACTCGTTAGGTCCCTCGTGGTGACCTACAGGAGAAACTTGGGTAGTGTACCCAATGAGTGTAACCACGAGTCTTGGTCAGCCACCACACCCGTTAGGGCTACTTGCCAATTTTTCCCAGCGATTTTCTAAGGGCTAGTTAGTAACTTCCTATTTTCCTAAGCTTTAAACTACATCGTTTTGAATGTAATTTTAGTCTTATTAGAGGGTTTGGACGGTTCTTTCCCTCATTCCCGCGCTTATTCTCAGAAAAGAATCGAAAGATCTCTAAAGAAACTCTCAAGCAGGCTTAGGGTTTTTCTTCATTGCAGCAGTTCGAATCTTCTTCTTTGGGGAATTCTTAGCCAGGTATGTGGGAATTCAACAAGGAAATTGTTCTTCCCTTGTGTCCCCCAAAATCCTCCCATAGTTATTTTTCATCAATTTCTCCTGGAATAATATCCATGTTGGTTGTTCATATTATCTTCATCAGTTCCTAATTAAATTGCCAATCTTCGTACGAAAGTAAATTGAAGCCCTAAATTCTCGCATGACGGTTGTTTGATTGTTAATTCCCCACTTAGTGATTGAAGTATGTTTTAGGCTGGAATTCCTTGTAATTCTTATTATATAAATGATGAGAAAATATCCCAACGATAAGAATGATTTTAGCTTTGTCAGATGAGATTTGTTTAATTCTTGAGATTATGCCATATTATAGAATTCCCATGTTGTTGGAATAAGTTGAGTTCTCTATTAGCTGCTTAGTAGTTCAGTTCAGTTAGAATGTAAAACCTCTTCAGAACTATTTATAACTTGTCAACTGATCAGTTTGATTTTAGTCTTTTCCCGAGGCGTCAGTGATGCCTCCCAGTTATCAGAATCAGACTCAGAATCTAGTTTATTGGTCCATTAGGCGGTTATGACATTTTAGATATATTAGCTCTAACCAGCTCCAGTACCCCAGTTCAGTTTACAAATTGTTCTTAGACGGTTACAACGCTTCCAGATAAGCAGCTCTGACCAGTCTAGAACCCAATTTTAGAATTTGGTCCGAATAAGACTCACAAGGTACTTTCAGTTATATGTCCCTGACTAGTCTTGGACCCCAGTTTTAAGCTATCAGCTTAGTAGTTCAGTATAGGATTTCCAGTTGGAGTAGGACACCCATGTTCCTAGAACTACGTTGCTAGCGTAGATTATAGTATTACTTGGCCTGATTGTCCCCAGACTTTTGTGATCACCCAGTTCATGCCTTTACACCCTAGCAAGGTAATTGGGTCCTACCGGTGGGGTGGATACATCGGACTCCAAGTCTAGCTCACGTGGTTATATGTCGGTTAGAGACTCTCCCACTAGTCAGTTCAGTTCTAGTTCTATCTGTTTAACTCAGTTCAGTACAGTATTTCATACTCAGAACTCTCAAACTTACGGCATGTCTTTGATCATCAGACAGGGTCATCTTGACCAATTCAGTTTACATCAGTAGTTCAGTTCAATTTACTTGTTGGTCATTGCGTGTCATTTCAGTGCAGACTTTATATACAGTTATGTTTTCTCCCACTTACTCAGTACATTCAAAGTACTGACACATAGTTTTATGCTGTATCATTTCATGATACAGCTGCAGGTTCCCAAACTCAGCATCATTAGCCGTTGCGATCCAGATCCTCCTCTGCCGCAGTTGAAGTGTGATTCCTCATTATTCGAAGGCCTTATTCCATTTCCTTTTAGTTGATTTAATATTTTTAGTTAGATTTAGAGTTACCTAGGGGCTTGTCCCAGCAACTCATCAGTTAGAAGGCTTTCAGACACAAAGTTAATTTCAGACACAAAATTAATTTCAGACTACAAATGATATAAAATTTATGTTTTCTTTTAGTTTTATTTTCTTAAATACTTTTGTTTTGTTATTTCAAAGCTTCTGCTATGCATGTTTTGCTTAGAATACCAATGTATGATAGACCCTGTTGACTTGGGGTCACCTGTGACTTCAAATACCGTGTTACGCCCAAGGTGTAGACTCGAGGCGTGACAGACAAACTTGGTATTAGAGCCCTAGGTTCAAGTGTCTTAGGAAGTCTATGAAGCCGTGTCTAGTTGAGTCTAACTTATAAGTGTGAAGTGCGCCACATTTATAAGTTCGAAACTATCATACATATAAGAATGTTACTCTTCTTTCCTACTCTAGATCATGCTATAGAGTTGAACTCTAAGTAAATATTCAAATGTTCACATTGTTGCTTTTCTTACAGAAAATTCCTGTTACAAGAAAGACAACCTCAAGACAAAGGGCTAGTGCCACCAGCGAGGCAAACTCCAATGAACCTCAATGAGTTCAGACGAGGTCCCAGGGTCATCTGGCAGGCCAAACTACTCATACTTTCCACCATTGTTAGAAGGTCCTATGGGGACCCTACAACATATGTGCCATCCCTAGTATGATAAATGTAGATATGATGGGAGCTATTTAGATGTTAACACAATTGGTTGCAACATAGACCCAACGTCAAGGTACACCATCCCAGAGTATGGGATCTCATCAAAGCTCATCTACATGGAGGATCAGAGAATTCTTCAGGATGAATCCACCAGTTTTTATAGGGTCCAAGCCAGAGGAGGATCCCCAGAATTTTATTGATAAGGTGTAGAGAATTTTATGAGTCATGCATGCTAGTGAGATAGAGGCAGTGGAATTTACCTCCTATCAATTGAAGGATGTAGCTATCACTTGGTATGAGTAGTGGGAATTATCTCGAGGGGAAGATGTAGTCCGTGCTATGTGGGATGACTTTATGGGCCCTTCATTAATCACTTTCTACCTATAGAGCTGAGGGAAGCCAGAGCAGAGGAGTTTACATCTCTCAGACAAGGCACTATGAGTGTGGGAGATTATTGCCTTAGGTTCACACAACTGTCACGATATGCTCTGAAGATGGTTTCTACTATGCGGGCAATGATGCATCATTTTGTACATGGTTTGGGAACTTACTTGGCCGGTGATTGCACCTCAGCCTTGTTGAACAAGGAGATGAGTATTTTCAGGTTAATGGCTTATGCTCAAGAATTAGTGGACTTGAAGAAGAGGATTAGAGCAGACAAAGATAGCACTGAGCACAAGAGGGCCAGGTCGACTGGCTATAACGACCATAACACCAGCAGGAACTTCTTTAATGGGTGATCATTAGACAGGGCACCATCTACCACAAGTACACCACCTACCAGATACAAGAATGATAGCGAGGTCAAAATGGTCAAAGTCAGAACATTAGAGCACCAGGCTCTCACTCACAGGGTAGTGTTGCACAAAGTAATTCACAGCAACTTCCTTGTAACATATGTGGTAAGAGGCACCTAGGGGAGTGTCACATGGGTACAGATGTATGTTACAGGTATGGTCTTAGAGGCCATATTTAGAGATATTGTCCATCAACCAGATGGGGTAATGGTGGCAATACCGCTTCATCCCAAAATATAGCAACCACTTAGACAACTCCTTCACATGATTCTCAAGCCCCACTGGATGAGGTAGTAATAGAGGCGGAGGACAAAATCGCCTATATGCTTTATCGGGTCGATAGAATCTAGAGGCATCCCCAGATATTGCAATAGGTATATTAAAAGTTTTTACTTATGATGTTTATGTACTAATGGATCCTGGATCCACATTGTCTTATGTGACCCCTTATGTTGCTAAGAAGTTTGGGCTAGAACCTGAATGGCTACGTGAACCATTCTCTATATCCACTCCAATCGGTGAGTCAGTTGTTGCCAAACGAGTCTATAGGGGTTGTACGATTATGGTGGGTCAAAGAGCTATGACGACAAATCTTGTGGAATTAGAGATGGTTGATTTTGGCACCATTATGGGGATGGATTGGTTGTCATATACCCTCAATTATAGGAACAAAGTGGTTATGTTCCAATTTTCTAATGAAATGGCCTTAGAATGGAAAGGTAATGATGTTGTGCCAAAGGTTAGGTTCATTTCCTATCTTAGAGCCAATTTACAAGGGATTCTTCTATCATCTGGTTCATGTGGTGGACACCGATACTGAAGCATAGACTCTTCAGTCTGTACCTGTAGTTAATGAATATCCAGAGGTTTCCAAACGAACTTCTAGGGATTCCTCCGGATAGGGAGATTACTTTTGGGATTGATGTTCTTCCCAGTACCAAACCGATATCTATTCCTCCATATGGAATGGCACCAGCAGAATTGAAAGAATTGAAGGAATAGTTGAAGAACCTACTTGAGAAGGGGTTCATTCAACCTAGTGTCTCACCATGGGGAGCACCAGTCTTATTTGTCTAAAAGAAGGATGGGTTGTTACGTATGTGCATTGACTATCCACAGTTGAAAAAGGTAACTATAAAGAACAAATACCCACTTCCAAGGATAGAGGATTTATTTGACCAACTACAAGGTGCCAAGTGTTTCTCTAAGATTGACCTCTGATCAGGTTTCCAATTGAAGGTTAAATAAGAAGATGTTTTGAAAACATCTTTCGGGACTTGATACGAACATTTTGAGTTCCTTGTTATGTCTTTTGGGTTGACAAATGCCCCAGCTGCATTTATGGACCTCATGAACAAAGTGTTTAAATTTGATCTCAACCTATTTGTGATTGTCTTCATTGAAGACATATTAGTGTACTCCCGGAATGAGGTTGAACATGCAGACGATCTCAGGTTAGTATTACATACTTTTTGAGACTATAAGTTGTATGTGAAATTCTCAAAGTGTGAGTTTTGGTTTACTCAGTGGCATTCCTAGGCTACATAGTATCTGATGAAGGTATCAGGGTTGATTTTCAAATGATAGAAGCGGTAAAGAATTGGCCTTGACCCACAACTCCTAACGAGATCATGAGCTTTTTAGATTTAGCAGGCTATTATAAGCAATTTGTAGAGGGGTTCTCTTCCATATCTTCTCTATTGACTAAATTGACACAGAAAAGGCAAAGTTTCAATTGTCAGATGCATGAGAAAAGAGTTTCCAAGAGTTAAAGACCAAATTGACTACTACTCCGGTCCTAACTTTACCTGAGGGAACCAATGGGTTCGTGGTTTATAGTGATGCTTTAGGGACTGGACTTGGTTGTGTGCTGATGCAACATGGGGAGATTGTAGCCTATGCTTCTAGGTAGTTAAGTATCCATGAGAAGAACTATCCCACACATGATTTGCAATTGGCTGCTGTAGTATTTGCGCTTAAGATGTGGCGCCACTATTTGTATAGAGTTAACAAGGATATCTTCAGAGACTAGGAAAATCTTCAATACATTTTAAAATAGAAAGAGTTGAATCTTAGACAGTGAAGATGGCTTGAATTGCTTAAGGCCTATGACATTGTGATCCTTTATCATACAGGGAAAGCTAATGTAGTAGCCGATGCTCTTAGTCGACTGTCCATGGGGAGCCTGGCTCATGTTGAAGAAGGCAAGAGAGAATTGGCCAGAGACGTTCATAGATTGGCTAGCCTAGGGTCTGTTTGTTAGATTCGAGGATGTTAACATGGTTGTTCAGAATAGGGAGGAATCATCTCTAGTAGTAGAAGTGAAGGAGAAGCAATACAAAGATCCGATCTGGCTTAAGTTGAAAGAGGGAATTCACAAGAAAAAGACTATGGTTTTTGAGCTAGGGGAGATGGTACTTTAAGGTATCAAGGAAGATTATGTGCCTCGGAGGTGGACAACCTATGTGAAAGAGTCATGGCTAAAGAATACAACTCCAGGTATTATATCCACCCAAGCTCAACTAAGATGTATCATGATCTAAAAGAGATTTATTGGTGGAATGTTATGAAGAAGAACATAGCAGACCATGTGGCTAAGTGTCCAAACTGCTAACAGGTTAAAGTGGAGCTCCAGAAGCCTGGCGGCCTAGCACATTATATTAAACTTCCCTTATGAAAATGGGAAAGGATCAACATGGACTTCATAACAGGTTTACCTTGCTCCTTTCAAAAACATGACTCAATTTGGGTGATTGTGGACCAGCTTACAAAGTCAGCACACTTTTTACTGTCAAGTCAACAAATTTCGTAGAGGATTATGCCAAGCTGTATATTCAGGAGATTATTAGGCTGCATGAGACCCTAGTGTCCATCATCTCCAACATAGGTGCTCGGTTCATAACCCACTTTTGGATGTCTTTCTGGAAAGGGTTGAGTACACGTGTGAACCGCAACACTGTTTTTCACCCGCAGACAGACGGACAGGCTGAGTGTACCATACAGACGCTCGAAGATATGTTAAGAGTATGCGCTCTGTATTTCAAGGGAAATTGGGACGATCACCTATCATTGGTTGAGTATGCATATAATAATAGTTACTATTCCAGATTCCAGTATTAAGATGGCACCCTATGAGGCTCTGTATAGGTGAAACCCATTGGTTGGTTTGAGGTAGGTAAAGCAGAACTATTGCGACTAGACTTGATCCATTAAGCTATGGAGAAGGTCAT
This sequence comes from Datura stramonium, assembly GCA_018107945.1. NCBI lineage: Eukaryota > Viridiplantae > Streptophyta > Magnoliopsida > Solanales > Solanaceae > Datura > Datura stramonium. Next base: position 12,064 of record JACEIK010015241.1, on the reverse strand, counting down.
CCTAATTCAAGAATGGTTGCAGATTGCGCAAAGCCATCAGAAATCCTATTCAGATGTATGAAGCGGAGATCTAGAATTTAATATGGACAATTGGGTATTCTTGAAATTTTCACCTATGAAAGGTGTTATGCGCTTTGGAAAGAAAGGAAAGCTTAGTCCTAGTTATATTGGTCCATATAAGATATTGCAAGGAATTGGGCTAGTAGCCTATGAGCTGGAATTTCCTACAGAGCTGGCATCAGTGCATCCAGTATTCCATGTTTCTATGTTGAAGAAATGTATGGGGGATCCATCCCTTATTGTCACGCCCCGAGTTTACACCCTGGATGGGACACAGTACTTGGAGTCACGAGTAATCAAAAGTCAACCCCTGGTCTATCATACACTGACACTTTGAGTAAACATCTACATATAGTGGACGTTTTAAAGTAAACTATGAAACATTTATGAAAGTAGAGATGAATCATAGATTTTAAAAACATCTGAACAAAACTACAATTTTGAAAAAAACCAAGTCTGTGTCTGAGAGCCACTACAACTGATGAGTTGCTGGGACAAGCCCCCAGCTAATTCCAAGTCTATAAAGAAGAAAATAGAACTGAAATAAATGATCTTTGTCCTCGAAAGATGAGGATTCACCAATAGTGCAGCTGGAGTCTTCTGAAAGTGAGCGGCTAGCGAGGCTGGGATTGAGATATTGCAATTGTATCATAAAATGATATAGCATAAAAGGTATGCATCAGTACTTTGAATATACTGAATAAGTGAGAGAAACCATACGCAAGAAATAAAAATGCTGAACTGAAAAGACATGCAATGACCAACTGAAACACTGAAATAAGCTTAGATGGTCTAGATGACCTTGTCTGATGGTCAAAGACATGCCCTATATCTAAGACTTCTAAGTCTGAACTAACTATGCTGAACTAAGCAAACTGAAACTGAACTGACTAGTTTGAGACTGAACTAGGCTGACTAGTGGGAGAGTTTGTAACCGACATGTAACCATGTGAGCTAGACATGGAGTCCGATGTATACGCCCCATTGGTAGGACTCAATATACCACGTCAGGGTATAAATGCATGAACTGGGTGATCACAAATCTGGGGCCATGAGGCCAATAAAACAGTAACCTACGGTTCGGTCGATGCTAATTCCTGCTCCCAATGGATATTTCTAAATTGACTACCCTGATAGCTTGAAATTAGACTAGTCAGGAATATCTATCTGGAAGAACCCTGAGAGTCTTATCAGACCAGATTCTGTAGTCGGGTTCTAAGACTGGTTAGAGCTGCTTATCTGGAAGCATTGTAACAATCTAAAGAATGAATTGTAATTCTGAAGCTGGGGTTCTAGGGCTGGTTAGAGCTTCTTATCTGAAAGTTTCATGACCGCCTAAACAACCACTAAAACTGATACTTAGGCTAATTCTGATAACTGGGAGGCACTACCGACACCTCAAGAATTTCTATAGTAAAACTGATTAGCTGACATTTCTGACTGACACTGAGTATTCTAACATTTTGACTATAACTGAACTGATAATAATCTGACTTAGTTTCAATACATCTAACAACATGGGAGTCCCCAACACTGATAGAATCAAGCAAAATTTTTATATTTTAACATTATTGCAAGATTCTCATTTTTGTTCTACATTCAAGAGTGTGGGCTAGAATTTACTGTATAGGGATAAGCATCAATACTGTTACAAACTGTTGGAAAATATCTATAATTATTATAAAAAATATCCCACATGAATTAAACGAAGTCTGACTAAGAATTTCTTAACATTCGATAATCTTTAGGGCTAGAACGGATAAAGAAAAGTAGGGAGAATTTTGGGGACACAAAGGAAGAACTATTCCCTTGTTGAATTCCTACATACCTGGCTATGAATTCCTTGGAGAAGAAAACTTGAATCGCTGCAATAGATGAGAAGCCCTAGTCTTGCTTGAGAGTTCTTGGGAGGAAAGCTTACGTTATTTTATGAAAAATCTAAGTAGGAATGAGGGGAAAACCATTTAACGCCTCTAAATCCCCTTAAAATAACACAAAACGACGTAGTTTAGAGTCTAGGAGGTTAGATAATTTCTGAGAAACCCTTAGGAAATTCGCAAGAAAAACTGATTGGCAGTCCCCCCACGAGGGACCTAACGGGTCGTGCCTAGTGACCACGAGTTGTGGTCACCTCTCGTGAGGTACACTGCCAAAGAATCTCATACTGGTCACCATGAGTCGTGGTGTACCCGATGACTCGTGGTGATCCACTCGTTAGGTACACTGCCTAAGATTCCCGGCCTTAAATTTATTATTGACCATGGGTTACATCATGACTCGTGGTGTTGACTAGGACATGTGGTCACCCCATTTCTCCAAATTTTTCTACCAAGTTCAAAGTCCTCACCATGAGTCACTTAACGACTCGTGGTCAACCCCATGGGTCACAGAACGAATCGCTTTGTGACCTTGTTCAGATTTTCTAGTTTTCTCCGTTTTTACCCCCGGTCTAGTCTTTGAGTTTCTGGGCATTACAATATCTCCCCCTTGGGAACATTCATCCTCGAATGTTGGAAAACACACAAGAAAGCAGAGAATGACAATATATACTCAAATACTGATCATGAAAGCTGAAAACTAACGAAATGACTACCTCCGAGCTGAATCACAAGTCTAAAACGAATTCACTACTCATACACATATTCATTTACATGAAAGAAACTGGAACACGCGAACTGAAAGAAGTTTCGGGGAGGAAATTGATGCCTTAAATTGAAACTGAGTCGGAAGAGAACAAATGTGGATAGATAACCATCTTATATACTTCGGCCTCCCATGTAGCTACCTTGCCAATTTGCCTCAGAATTCCTACTCATAAGCTACCTTGCCAATTTGTCTCAGAATTATATAGGGTCTCACATATCTCGGACTGAGATTTCCTTTCTTCCCAAATCTTATTACCCCTTTTATGGGTGAAATTTTCAGATAAACTGAATCATCCACAGCAAAATCCAATTCTCTTCTCCTCACATCAGCATAAGATTTTTGACGGCTCTAAGCTGTTTTTAATCTTTCTCGGATGAGCTGTTCTTTCTGCATAGCTTCATGAACTAAGTCTGGCCCGATTAAAGTAGCTTATCCCACTTTAAACCACCCGATAGGAGATCTACACCTCCTGACATACAATGCCTCAAATGGGGACATCTGGATACTAGAGTGGTAGCTGTTGTTGTAAGAAAACTCGATGAGAGGCAAGTGATCATCCCAAATGCCCTTGAAATCGATCACGCACGCTCTCAGCATATCTTCTAGGGTCTGAATAGTCTGCTCAGCTTGTCCATCTATCTATGAGTGAAAAGTTTTTCTGAGCTTGACTTGGGTACTGAGTCCCTTCTGGAAAGATTTCCAGAAATGCGAGGTGAACTAGGTACCTCTATCTGAGATAATGGATAACGACACCCTATGAAGTCTGACCAACTCCCATATATAAAGCCTAGCATAGTCCTCAGCTGAATCTGTAGTTTTAACTAGGAGGAAGTGTGCTGACTTTGTCATCCGATCTATTATTACCCAGATAGAATCATGCTGCCGGCGAGTCTGAGGTAGACCCGTAATAAAATCCATATTCACTTCTTCCCACTTTCAAGTGGGTATGCTGATATCCTGAGTCATACCTCCCAGTTTCTGGTGCTCTCCTTTGACTTGCTGGCAGTTCGGGCACTTAGCCACAAATTCAGCGATGTCTCTTTTCATGCCATTCCACTAGTAGATATCCCGTAAATCACGATACATTTTAGTAGCACCAAGGTAGATGGAATATCTCGAGCTGTGTGCTTCAACTAGTATCTGCTGTCTCAAATCACCCACATCCGGTACACACAATCTACCCTGGTAACAGAGCACGCCATCTCCCCTTTTGGAGAACGCCTCAACTTGTCTTTTGAGAACCGCTTCCTTAAGCTAAGTAAGATGAGATATTCATCCTGTTTGGACTTAACTTCAACAACCAAAGAGGAATCTAACCCACTTTGAATTACCACTCCACCCTCAACTGAGTCAACCAGCTACACCCCTAAACGAGCTAGTCGGTGAATATCCTTTTCCAGTTCCTTTCTGCCCTCTTCAACATGGGCCATTCTTCCCATAGATGCTCTTCTCAGGGCATCCGCCACCATATTGGCTTTGCCACGGTGATATAGCACGCTCATATTATAGTCCTTCAAGAGCTCTAACCACCTTCTCTGACAAAGATTTATATCTTTCTGACTGAATAAATACTGGAGGCTCTTGTGATCGGTGAAAACATCCATGTGAGCCTCATACAGATAGTGTCTCCATAATTTCAATGCAAACACCATCGCCGCCAACTCCAAGTCATGAGTCAGATAATTCTTTTCATGAAATTTGAGCTGTCTGGAGGCATAGACTATCACCTTGCCCCACTATATCTGAACGCAACTGAGTCCAACTCTGGAAGTGTCGCAATATACTACTAACCCATCTGATCCTTTAGGTAGGGTCAACACTGGAGCGGTAGTGAATTAAGTTTTTAACTCCTGGAAACTCTTCTCACACGCATCTGACCAGTAAAATTTCACCTTCTTCTGAGTCAACCTAGTCAAAGGGGATGCTATAGAAGAAAAAACATCCATAAAGCGTCGGTAATACCCGGCTAGACCCAAGAAACTTCTGATTTCGGTTGGGGAGGTAGGTCTGGGCCAGTCTTTCACCGCTGCTATCTTTTGAGGATACACTTGAATACCTTCACCAGAGACCACGTGACCCAGGAAAGTCATGGACTTCAACCAGAATTCATATTTGCTGAACTTGGCGAACAACTGGAGGTCCCTGAGTGTCTGAAGCACTATCCTCATGTGACTAGCATGCTCTTCCTCATTTCTGGAGTATACCAGAATGTCGCCGATAAATACAACATATCTAGATACTGCTTGAAGGCTCTATTCATCATGTCCATAAAGGCTGCAGGGGTATTTGTTAGTTCGAAGGACATAACCACAAACTTGTAGTGATCATACTGAGTCCTGAAATCTATTTTCGGTATGTCACACTCTTTAACTCTTAGCTGATTATATCCCGACCTGAGATCTATTTTGGAGAAACAGTTGGCTCCATGAAGTTGGTCAAACAGGTCTTCAATTCTGGGTATGGGATACCTGTTCTTGACTGTGACCTTGTTCAACTGATAGTACTGGAGCACCCCAGGAAGAGATGTTGGGTCTGATAAAACCCTTATCAAGAAGGTCTTTTAGTTGTTCCTTAAACTTCTTAAGCTCAGTTGGAGTCATTCTGTAAGGAGGATGGAGATGGGCTGAGTATCTGGTAGAAGGCTATACCGAAGTCGATTTCCCGCTCAGGAGGAACTCCGGGAAGATCTTCGGGGAACACATCAGGAAATTCATTGACAACAGGGACAAACTGGATAGTTGGGGTCTCAGAGTTGGAATATTTGACCCGAACTAGATGATAGATACATCCCTTAGAAATAAGCTTCTGGGCCTTAAGGTAGGAAATAAACCGACCCTTAGGCGCTAAAATACTGCCCGTCCACTCTAACACTAGCTCATTTAGAAACTGAAATTTGACAACTCTAGTTTTGCAATCGACTGAGGCATAACCGGAGTGTAACCAATCCATTCCAAGGATAAGGCCAAAATCGACCATGTCTAATTATACAAGATCAGCTGGAATGACCTTATTGAAGACTGAGACTGAGAAGTTTCTACACACCTGGTTAGCTCTAACTGACTCGCCAACTGGGGTGGAGACCGAAAACGATTCTGAGAGGACCTCTGGACTGATATTAAACTGATCAGCTATGTATGGAGTCACGAACGATAGTGTGGCTCCTGGATCTAGTAGGGCATATACATCAAGGTGTAAAAGACATAACATACTCATGACTACATCAGGTGAGTTTTCCTGATCCTGATGAGATGATAATGCATAAAAGCAGTTTTGGCACTAACCGACATCCGTACCTGAATTATTGGCCTGCTGGAGCTGCTGATGTAGTGAATTGTGACCTTCCCCGTCCTGCTGACAGACACTCTTTAAGTCGATGACCAAGCTGTCCACAATCAAAACAGGACTCATGACCCTAAAGACACTCTCCTGGGTGGTTCTTACCACACTTAGTGCAAGCTGGATATCTATTGCTGGCACTGTAGCTCTAGGACTAAGAGCTAGATGCTCCACCCCTACGATCCTGGAGTGATCGAAAGGTAGGGGCGCTGGCTGAGCTGGGTGTTGGAGCCCTCTGCTGCTGTTGTTGCTGCTGTGGGCGGATACTACCGCCTGACCTCTTGTGGCCATAATCTAATTGGCCAATCCTTGCCCGCTTGTTCTTCCGCTCCATGTCCTTCAGTTTTTCTGTCTCAATCTGCTGGGCATGAACAATAAGGCTAGAGAGGTCAATATCCTTAATCAACATTATTGCCCTGCACTCTTTGAGGACCAGGTTCGACACTCCATTAACAAACATCAACATGCGAGCCTTTGGCTCGGCCACCATCTCTAGAGCATATTTAGACAACCTGGTGAACTCCAAATCATATTCTTCTATTATTCTGTTTCCCTGTCTCAGATTCATGAACTCTGCAACTTTTTCCTCCCTGAGCTCCCGAGGGAAGAATCTATCTACAAAGGCTGTAGTGAACTCCTCCCATTCCACCGGTCCTACTCCCGCTGGCCTCCCCTCCTTCCACTGTTTGTACCAGACCTGGGCCACCCCTTTCAGCTAGTAGGCAGCCAAGTCGGCACTCTCTGAGGGACTGACACCCATAATCCGGGTGATCTTTCTAATCTCATCCACAAACTCCCGTGGGTCCTCTCCCACCTTAGATCCGTGAAAATCTGGAGGGCTCATTCGAGTGAAATCCCGCACTTGGGTAGCTACTGCAGACCCATTATTGCTGATAGAAACTACTTGCTGGTTCACTTGGTTGGTAACTGTCTGAGCGAGCAGTTGGATAGCCGCCCTAAATTCTGCGGTGGACACTGAGTCGTTCTAGGGGACTGCTGGAGCTGGTGGGGCAGGTCGGTGAGCATTACCGGTATTTCTTCTGTACCATGACGCGGAGGCATAATTCACTAAAACGAAATAGAGCACGAGTTAGGAGAACAATTTTGGAATTGAATTTCAACGCGCGATAAAGAGCAGGAATAAAAGGGAATTTTACTAATAACATCTTGTAGCCTCCCCATCATAAGTGTGATGCGCTTCACACCCATGAAGAGGAATCTACTCGATGCAGCTTTTAGACATCTGAGGATACTCTAAACCTAGTGCTCTGATACTAAGTTTGTTACACCCCGAGCTTACACTTTGGAGGGGACACGGTACTTGGAGTCACAAGTAACCCCAAGTCAACCCCTGGTCTGTCATACACTGGAATTCTGAGTAAACATCTAAATATAGAGGAAGCTTTAAAATAAACTATAAAACATTTATGAAAGTAGAGCTGAATCATAGATTTTAAAAGCATTTGAACCAAATTACAATTCGAAAAAAACTAAGTCTTTTTTTTAGAGCCACTACAACTGATTAGTTGCTGGGACAAGTCCCCAGCTAACTCCAAGTCTATAAAGAAGAAAATAGAACTTAAATAAATGATCTTTGTCCTCAAAAGATGAGGATTCACCAATAGTGCAGCTGGAGTCTTCTGAAAGCGAGCGGCTAGCGAGGTTGGAATTGAGATCTTGCAGTTGTATCATAAAACGATATAGCATAAAAGGTATGCATCAGTACTTTGAATATACTGAATAAGTGAGAGAAACCATATGCAAGAAATAAAAATGCTGAAATGAAAAGACATGCAATGACCAACTGAAATACTGAACTGAAATACTGAAATAAGCTAAGATAGTCTAGATGACCTTGTCTAATGGTCAAAGACATGCCCTAAATCTGAGATTCTGAGTCTGAACTAACTGTGTTGAACTAAGCGAACTAAAACTGAAATGACTAATCTGAGACTAAACTGGGCTGACTAGTGGGAGAGTCTGTAATCGACATGTAATCACATAAGCTAGATGTGGAGTCCGATGTATAAGCCCCATCGGTAGGATCCAATATACCTTTCCAGGGTATAAAGGCATGAATTGGGTGATCACAACTCTAGGGCCATGAGGCCAATCAAATTATAACCTACGGTGGCAATATAGTTTTGGGAACTTGGGTGCGTTTGAATCTCGATCCGCTCGGTGCTAAGTCCTGCTCCCACTGGATATATCTAAACTGACTACTAAGCTGATAGCTCAAAACTGGGGCCCAAGACTAGTCAGGAACACTTATCTGGAAGCACCCTGAGAGTCTTATTAGACCGGATTCTGTAATCGGGTTCTAAAATTGGTCAGAGCTGCTTATCTGAAAGCGTCGTAACCGTCTAAAGAACTAACTATAATTCTGAAGCTGGGGTTCTAGAGCTGGTCAGAGATTCTTATCTGAAAGTGTCATGACCGCCTAAAGAACCACTAAAGCTGATATTGAGTGTAATTATGATAACTGGGAGGCACTACTGACTCCTCGAGAATTTCTGTAGTCAAACTAATCGGTTAACATTTCTGACTGACACTGAGTATTCTAGCATTTTGACTAAAACTGAACTGATAATAATCTAACTGAGTTTTGATACATCTAAACGACATGGGAGTCCCTAACACTGATAAAATCAAACAAAATTTTGATATTTTAACATTATTGCAAGATTCTCATTTTTTTTCTACATTCAAGAGTGAGGGCTAGAGTTTACTGTACAGGAATAAGCATCAATACTGTCACAAACTGGTGGAAAAAATCTATNGTCACAAACTGGTGGAAAAAATCTATAATTATTATAAAAAATTATTCCACATGAATTAAACGAAGTCTGACTAAGAACTTCTTAACATTTGATAATCTTCAGGGCTAGAACGGATAAAGAAAAGTGGGGAGAATTTTAGGGACACAAGGAAAGAACTATTCCCTTGTTGAATTCCCACATACCTGGCTACGAATTTCTTGAAGAAGAAAACTTGAATCGCTGCAATATATGAGAAGCCCTAGTCTGGCTTGAGAGTTCTTAGAAGGAAAACTTACGTTATTTTCTGAAAAACCTGAGTGGGAATGAGAGGAAAACCATTTAACCCCTCTAAATCATCTTCAAATAATACAAAATGACTTCGGCCCGAGGGACCTAAGAGGTCGTGCCCAGCGACCACAAGTCGTGATCACCTCTCATGAGATACACTACCAAAAAATCTCATACTGGTCACCACAGGGGACACCACGAGTCGCGGTGTACCCGACGACTCATGGTGACCCACTTGTTAGGTACACTGCCTAAAATTCCCGATCTTAAATTTGTTATTGACCATGGGTCACATCACGACTCGTGATCACACCCGTGGTCACCCCATTTCTCCAAATTTTTCTACCAAGTTCAAAGTCCTCACCATGAGTCACTTAATGACTCGTGGTCACCCCCACGGGTCACAAAATGACTCATTTTGTGACCTGGTACAGATTTTCCAGTTTTCTCCATTTTAACTCGTGGATCTAGTCTTTGAGTTTCTGGGGCATTACACTTGTGGTCCGTATTGAGAATATTGGTGTCAAAGAAGGTATGACTTATGAAAAAACTCCTGTGGCTATTCTTGATTGCCAAGTTCATAAATTAAGGACCAAAGAAGTGGCATCTGTGAAAGTACTATGGAGAAACCACAATGTTGAAGTGGCTACATGGGAAGCTCAAAATGACATGAAGGCTCAATATCCTTACTTATTTCTTGAACAAGAATAATATGTAGGAGGTAATGATCCTAATCCTACTCTATGAATTTTATGTCCTCCATGTCTAGCTGAACTTGTGTTATGTTTTGTCCATGCTAAAATCTACATATATTGTATGAATAGTGCCTACAATTCCTTTCCTTTAATAGGTTATGAAATTCCTAGCAAGAATGATAACTTATGATAATGAACGAAGGTAAAGGTAAGCTTTAAGAAAATCATTATGTTTATGCTTCTTATGTATTCCTTCATGTCTATGCACTTTTGATGCCATTTGAGGCCTGTGATAGTGTTTCTAGGTAGCTATTACATTTTGACAATATGGGATGGTCCTATTTACAAAGGAAACTTTGTTGAAATTTTTTAAAAATTTCAGAGTTAGATTCTATTCATTCCCATGACCATCATTCAAGGATGAATGATCCCACGGGAGATATATTGTAACACCTCATACTTTCGGCTATGGTTGGGACCATTAAACGTGTGAATTAGACACTAAACAAATGAACATGGTTGTACTTCAAATGTAGGGGTCAATTCTTGTGTGTGGAAAGTGTGTTGGATTTGAATTAAGGCCTTAAGGAAACTCTAGAGAAAAGTTGGGTTGAAAGCCCCCACCGATGAAGTTTTTTAGAAAATCTAGTGTAAGGTCCAACTTCAAATGATTATATCTCTCAATTTACAAAGTCTTTCTGGGTGTCTACCCATAAAATTAAAGCTCAATGAAATCTAGCTTCCAACGCATCCAAGTATGCATAAATCCAAGTTAGGAGTAAAAAATCATGGGCATTTTACTGAGGCACTGTCAAACCGCTGCGAACAGTGGACCAAGATGCAACCAGTGCCTTGAAAGTGCAGCCTGCGGATCACGAAATAGTGACTGGTCAGTAGAGGGTCCAAATGTGTACTAAAAAACGTGGCCAGTGCCTTGAAAAGTGCGTTTGCGGATTGCAAATTATGGCTGTGAAATGCAATTTTTTCCATAAAACATGATTTCAACCCTTATTTAAAAACGTTATTTCGGATTCACTTCCTTATTTCTCCATCTCAACTCGATCGAAACATCTGCAATTGCTCTAAAAAACCCTTCTAGTGTGAATAAACATCTGACATGATTTTACAATATAAACCATGAATCTCTCAAGGGTTTGACGTTAAATCATCTCTCTATCCTCTCGCAAGGCCAAGAACAATTTTTGAGTATCAGGGCTTGGAATCTTGAGCACTTCTCCTTCCTTCAAGGTAATTAAATAGCCCAAAACCATACATGAGTATTGTTTTCTACTCCTTCGGGATGTTCTAAGGTCAGGACTTATGGGTTGGTGCTAGAAAGCCATGAGTTCATGTGATGACCTAGGGTTAAGGTTATGGGACTGTTTTGGCGTTGACGATGGAGGTGGTTGTTTGGTTGGACTTATAATTAGTATGTATGCTATTAAGGGTATAGAAAGAGGCGGGTGTTAGTATACCCCACTCATACGAGGCTCGAATTTCCAATGCACTTCAGGTGTTCGATGAAATGCCTCTATAACTTGAATTTTATTGTTAAGCTATTGATTATAGTTCATGTCTATATAATTATTGAAGATTAATATTATAAAAGGATTTCTACTTCATGGTGATAGTTTTGAGGCCAACAATAAGGTATGTTAGGCTAACCCCTTGTGCGGGAATACTTTGTTTCATTCCCCACACAGTATTTCATGAAATTTTCACATAAAATCCTTCTTCTTGAATTGTTAAGGTTAAGATCAAGAACATTATATCCATATGGAATGATTTTCAATACTCTTTGAGTTCCTATATATGTATTATGATTATCCTTGACTTTCCATGAGTTCTTCTTTTGTTGAAAAGAGTCAAACTCTATGATTTATGATTTTGGTTTTCCTCAAAAAGGAAAATTTGTCACACCCTACCTTGGGAGGCATGACTGACACCTGGTGCCCTACTAGGATCTGGACTGCTGGACTAACTGAGCCTAAGCACTTTTGGTGCCAGGGTGGCTCTAACTCTGGATTCAAAAAAATGACGGGCTATATAACAGTTGTAAACACAGCCTCCGGCCGAAAAGGCCTATAGCCACCTGTAAGGATATAAATAGCTAACCAGAACAACCAACTATAAGGGATCCTATGCGGGCCGACAAGGCCACCATGCTGTCTAGTCATATCTGAAAAATGAAATCTGGCGCTAAACTGATCTGTGACCGACAAGGTCACCAACTAACAACTGAACAAGGCCCCACACAACCGATACTTCTAACCACAGGGA
>JACEIK010015232.1:0-20203 GCA_018107945.1 Datura stramonium | reverse complement strand
AGTAGAGAGTGACACCTCAGTTAAGTTGGGACTCCCCATAGTAGAGGATGACTCCCTTAATGATGATATCAACATAACTTAGTTCTGTATTATCCAGATTTCAGATTATAATGGGCTTAATGTAATGATAATCAGTCTCAGTTATCAGTAGTGATCCAATACAGTATGTGATGCTAAATTCAGATTCGGCTCTTACTAAATGTTTAGAACCCTTATGCATGAGTTCAATGATGTTGCATAAAATGAGATTCAAAGAAAGGTCTTAGGTACATATATGCATATGTGAACCATGAGATGATGGTGGTATGTTGAATCAATTATGTTGATGTATTTAATTAATTCCTTATCATATATTTGTTCATTTGATTATCTATGTTATCCCGTATGCTCAGTACATTCCAAGTACTGAACGCACGCCTTTTGTGCTATATCGTTTCATGATATAGAGTCAGGTCTCTAGACTCAACCTCGTGGTTAGATACACTTCCTTCCCCCTCAACTGTCAATGGTGAGTCCTCATCTCCCGAGGACGTGATTTATGTTTATGCTTTCTTTATGTTTCAGTTTCATATTTTAGGAGTTAGTTGGGGCTTGTCCCAGCAACTCATCAGTTTAGTAGAAGGATTTCAGATTTGTCTAGATAGATTCAGCATTGTATCAAAGCAATGTTATATTTGTATTTTTAGTTCTTTATTAGACTCTTGCAGTTAGCGTCCGCTCATTTATGTTGTTGGTTGAGTCTTTTGTTAAGAGATATGCTATGATTATACCATGGGTCGACTTGGAGCTCTTTTAGGGTTCCTTGTCCCGTATTATGGCTAGGGTGTAAACTCGGGTCGTGACAACATGTCGTGGCCATTAAGCAGATTGAGCAGCAGCAGAGTCAGATGTCTGTTGCAATGAACTAGAGGCAAAAAGGCACACTTTCCTGTAATACCGTGTAAAATCCAAAAAATGAAAGTCATTGCATGGAGGTTACTACTAGGAGTTGGAAGGCGACAACTGATCCTCCGAGGTCGATTGTGAGAGATGAGTCAGTGGAGCCCATATTGATTGATGATAACAAGATAGCAGATTCCGTGGATCCAAGAGTGGTTGATGATTCAGTGGTGAAGAATGCTCCTAGTAATGCAAATGAGCATGGATTTGGCAATGAGAAGGAGAAGGAGGCACAACAAAAGTTCACACCGATCTCTAGACCTCCTCTCACTTTTCCACAGTGGTTGAAGAAAAAGGTCGAGGATGGGAAGTATCACAAGTTCATTTCCATATTGAAACAATTATTTGTGAACATCCCATTAGTCGAGGCACTTGAGCAGATGCGAAGCTATGCTAAATTCATGAAGGACCTTGTCACTAGGAACAAGACTGTAAGCTTTGAACCTGCAAATAATTTCCACCACTGTAGTGCAATAGCATCCCATTCTCTTGTTCAGAAGAAAGAATACCAGGAGCATTCACCATACCGTGCACTATTGGAGCCTTTAACTTTGCTAAGGCGCTATGTGATCTGGGAGCTAGTATTAATTTGATGCCGCTAGCAGTGTTCAGACAGTTGTCTTTGGGAGCCCCCAAACCGACTACAATGCGGCTCTTGATGGCAGATCGTATGGTGAAAAATCCTGTGGGAATTCTATATGATGTTCTAGTGAAGGCGGAGTCCTTTATATTTCCTGCTGATTTTGTCATCCTGGACTGTGAAGTTGATTTTCAGGTCCCCATTATTTTGGGGCGACCATTCCTCGCCACTGGACGTTCTCTTGTAGATTTGGAGACTAGACAACTTAAATTCTGGTTGAAAAATGAGGAAGTGACATTCAATGTATGCAAATCCATGAAGCAACCAAATGATATGAGGGTGGTCTCAATAATTGATATTGTGGAACCTGAGTTCCTAATTATGCCCATTGAGGATTTTTTGATTCTTGATGACTTAGTAGCAGTTTTGATGGATGTTGGTGCTAAGGAGATCCATGGGGGTGAGGATATTGTTAATGCACTTGCTGGCATGGGTTCATACACTTATGCTCCAAAGAAGATTGATCTTGACCTGAAGAATCGGGTGACCCCACCAGCCAAGCCATCTATTGAGGAGCCTTCAGTATTGGAGCTCAAGGCACTCCCGTCTCACTTGCGGTATGTACTTTTGGGAACTGGTAACACTTTACCGATCATTGTTGCAACTGATTTGGAGGAATGGAAAGTGGAGGCTTTGGTCTCCATTTTGAAGAGATACAAAAAATCCATCGGGTGGACCATTGCAGACATTATTGAAATCCCAACCGGTATTTGCACTCATAAGATTCAGCTAGAGCCGGATTGTATTCCGAGCATTGAGCATCAGCGTAGGTTGAATCCACCTATGCAAGAGGTGGTCAAGAAGGAAATCATCAAGTGGTTGGATGCGGGTGTGGTTTACCCTATTGCAGAAAGCAAATGGTGAGCCCAGTTTAGTGTGTATCAAAGAAAGGACGATCACGGTGGTTCCAAATGCTAACAATGAGCTCATTCCTCTAAGACCAGTCACCGGTTGGAGAGTATGCATGGAATACAGGAAGTTGAACCGTTGGATACAGAAAGATCACTTTCCTATGCCATTCATGGATCAGATGTTAGACCGATTTGCAGACAGAGGATGGTACTATTTCCTTGACGGTTATTTGGGGTACAATCAGATATCTGTAGCTCTCGAAGACCAAGAGAACACCAAGTTCACTTATCCATATGGTACATTTGCTTTTAAGAGGATGTCGTTTAGGTTATGTAATTCACCCACCACTTTTCAGCATTGCACGATGTCCATATTTTCTAACATGGAAGACATCATTGAAGTCTTTATGGATGACTTTTCGGTGGTGGGTGATTCATTCAAAGATTGTTTGGCTCATTTGAGCAAGGTGCTGCAGCGATGTGAAGAGACCAACTTGGTGCTGAACTAGAAAAAGTGTCATTTCATGGTCAAAGAAGGTATAGTGCTAGGCCACAAGATTTATGGTAAGGGTATTGAGGTGGATTGGGCCAATATCGAGGTAATTTCTAGTCTAGCACCTTCAATTTCTGTGAAAGGTGTTCAAAGATTTTTGGGTCATGCAGGGTTTTACAGAAGATTCATCAAGGACTTCTCCAAAATTGCACATCCTTTGTGTAAATTGCTTTAGAAGGAGGTGAAGTTTGTTTTTGATGAGGCATGTCTGAAGGCGTTTGAATGCCTAAAAGAGAGATTGATCATTTCCCCAATAATAGTAGCACCAGACTGGTCTTTACCATTAGATATTACGTGTGATGCTAGCGGAGTGGCCCTAGGAGCTGTGTGGGGTCAGAGGAGTGAAAATATTTTCCATCCTATTTATTATGCTAGCAAGGCTCTTAATGCAGCTCAAAAGTTTTACACCATTTCAGAACAAGAGTTGTTGGTTGTAGTTTTTGCATTTGAGATGTTTTGGGCATACTTTCTTGGAACTAAGGTGATAGTCCATACAAACCACACAACTTTGAGATATCTGATGGCAAAGAAGGATGCCAAGCCATGGTTGATTCGATGGGTTCTGCTGCTACAAGAGTTTGAGTTCAAGGTAAAAGACCGAAAAGGGATTGAAAACCAGGTGGCAGATCACTTATCAAGATTGCAACCTGATGCAACACTTCGAGATGAGTGTGACATAGATGATGCATTCCCCGATGAGCAGGTTTTAGCAGCCTCACAGGATCTCATCCCATGGTTTGTGGAATTCGCTAATTATCTAGTGAGTGATGTTGTACCGGAGAACTTATCTTTTCACCAGTGGAAAAAGTTCATTTCTAATGTGCGGAAGTTTTCCTGGGTTGAGCCCTATGTATTTCGCATATGTGCTAATGGGGTTATTCGGAGATGCGTGTCCGAGGTAGATATGTTGAACATATTGGAGGCCTACTATTCATCCCCTGTTGGGGGTCACCATAGCGGGATTTGCACAACCCACAAAATTATGCAATGTGGGTACTATTGGCAACCATTCACCAGGATGCGCATGATTTTGCAAAGACATGTGATGTATGTCAAAGGCAAGGAGGCATATCACGGAGGCATGAGCTTCCTCTTACTCCTATCCTGGTCATTGAGATATTAATGTGTGGGGCATTGATTTCATGGGCCCATTTGTGAGCTCAAACGGGATGAAGTACATACTTGTTGCTGTTGACTATGTTTCGAAATGGGTGGAGGCAGTTGCGCTTCCAAATAATGAAGGGAAGAGTGTCACAACAGTCTTAAAGCGAAATATATTTTCTAGATTCGGGACTCCCAGAGCCATTATTAGTGATGGGGGTTCGCACTTCTGCAACCGGTTGTTTCGTACTTCACTTGAGAAATATGGGGTGAAACACAACGTGGAAACACCTTATCATCCCCAATCTAGTGGAAAAGTTGAAGTCTCCAACCGGGAGATAAAGACCATCTTAGAAAAAACTGTAAATGCTAACTGGATAGATTGGTTTAGGAAGCTAGATGATGCTTTATGGGCTTATGGACCACATTCAAGACACCTATAGGTATGTCTCCGTATTAGTTTGTATATGGAAAAACATGTCATCTTCCAGTCAAACTTGAGCACAAAGCAATGTGGGCACTCAAGAAGCTGAATTTGAACTGGAACGAAGCTGCAAGCTTGTGGCTTGATCAGTTAAATGAGCTTGATGAATTTCGATTGAAAGCCCATGAGAGTTCTGAAATTTACAAACTAAGGATGAAAATTCAGCATGACCGGAAGATTGAGAAGAGAGAATTCAGTCCGGGTGATATGGTTCTACTATTCAATTCTAGACTTCGGTTGTTTCCTGGCAAGTTGAAGTATAAATGGATGGGACCTTTTCGAGTTGTTCAAGTATTCTCCCATGGAGCAATTGAACTAGAAAATCATGAAGGAAAGCGGTTTAAAGTCAATGGTCAACAAGTGAAAGCATATCTAGGGAAGAGCGAAGAAATAAAGCTGGTGGATTTTTAGGCTATGGTGAAATCTGAGTAACCCCGGGACTTGTGTCGTGCCGTGACGTTAAATCAGGTGATGCATTGGAGGAGATCCATGGAGGTATTTTGGTGAAGTCTGAGTAGTCAAAATACCCGCGTCATGTCGTGACGTTAAATTAGGCATTGCTTGGGAGACAATCTAATTTGTAAATTTTAATGTAAATATAGTGTTCACAATTATTGTAGTGTGCAGGTCTAAGGAAAAGGAAAACTTGAATGATTCAGCTCAAGGCCGAGACCACAATTCTCAGAACGGACCATTGCAAGGAGGAACAACCCGTGGTTCATAGCCATTGTTACTTATCTGGAGTGCCCTGTTTCTTAGTCTAATCAACGGGAACTCAGAATGGGCCACGTTAGATTACATGGTTCATGGTATCTGATCATTCTAACAACTTCCAGCAGGCCTGAAAATCAATGAACAAACCTACAGACGAACAATACGGGTCGGTTTAAGAAAAAACGGCTCGTGCTATTAGCCGGTAGGTTCCACAGGCAAGTTCCCAAAAATTTGAAGTACAACACATAGGTATGGGTCATTGTATCTTCATACGTTCCATTGGATGAGTCATGGTCAGAGATAAAAATTTCAATACCTGACCCGACTCGCCTAGACCTAACCTATTTAAACCCCTCACACCCGATTTTTTTTGCACACTTCTCATTCAAAAGCAAATCAAATATTAAATTCCCCTCTTTCTCGGCTTGAACAACAACACCAAAATTGCTAAACCATATTTCTCTAACTATTGACCAAAATTCGTGTGGTTATCTTGCTAAAGTGAGTATTTATTTAATGTGAAAAACTAGCCTTATTTTTTTAATTTTCTTGTCTCGGTTGTTCTATCATTATGGAACCGTCTGAATTATAGTTGCATTGTGGCAAATTTCTCACTGGACACTTATACATTGGGGATTCATACTACTGAAAATTAAAGAATGGGCTAGTTCGGTGCAATCGTAAAAACAAATTGCATCAGTCTAAGATGAAACCTAACCGAAAGGGTTGTTATCAAATTTTGATGGGGGACAAGGGTTAGTAATTCCCACATGATTGATTCAAATGCCAAAACTAATACTTGTTGGGTTGATGGAATCTTGAAGGGTGAGTGTAGGTTGCACGACCCAATCAACGACCCATTGTTCTTCACAACAACTCGTTGATCGAGTCGTTGGAATTTCCCAGAAATAAATTCTAAACCCCTCCCATGGACCAATCAGATGGGTAATTGTATCTCACAACGGATCTTTGTATTGGCTCGTGGATATATATAGAAGACCCAACTTTCAAAAGTCCATTCAACGACCGCAACATTGTGTCGTTGTTAACTACAACGACCCGTACTGACGGTCGTCTGTTGTGATTAAATAATGTGCTAATTGGGTTTATGTTTTATTTAACAACTATGTCTCATAGGTACAATGACGTCACCAATAAAAAAGAAGCAACAGGAAGCTGTTGCACGAAAGGAAATTGCAAAAAGGAGGCAGCTCCATGATGAGTTGGAATTGGACAGTTCTAGTGGTTCGGAGGTGCACTAAAACATTACAACCTCTGATGAATCTCCAGTGATGACCACCAGGGAAAAGTCCAAAGCCCAAGAAGCTACCGCGGCTACTACCTCACCTCCCTAGTTTGATGAGAGAAGTGACGAGGCTGAATCTAATGGTGACAACCCTCCTACGAATAATGCAGAGAAGACTAATGATGATTCTGAGGAGTCAGGGGATGATGATACTAATGTAGAGGAGTCCGGTGACAAGGATAATGCTGCTGAAGAGTCTAATGAGCAGGTAGAGGACTCTGAACCTGGCACCACACCCGAAGCAAGGTCAAAGAGATGGTTTATACAGGGCTCTAGAGATGTGTATTTTGTAGGGCTTAATCTCAATGAAAAAGGAAATCCTAGCCGCAGTATTTAGGAGGAGCCAAAGATTCAGATCAATTCCCTAAATGATGTTCTAGAGCTTAAAAGGATCTTCGAGGGCTATAGCATGTATTAGATGGCAAAAACTCCAGGTAAATACAACATGGAGATGGTGCATGAGTTCTACGCAAATTACTACTGCAACCTAGAGAAAAAGGCTTCCTCAAAGAAGGCAATTAAGAAGGAGCCCGTGCTAGATTCTGTCAGGATAAGAGATATCCCAGGTGATATATCAGAGAGGACCATCACCAGAGCCTTGATGGGTGGTGACTTTACATTGTCGACCAAAACTACTGAATATGATTACCGAATGGAGGCAATGAAGGGGATAAAAAATTTGAGAACTGTGGACAAGGTGTTTCACTTTCAATGGATGGCCAATATATTGCTGAAGACTAGGAGGGAACAGAATGTGTCACAGGCAGAAAACTGATCTACAAGGCTTCCCTGAATTTTTTGGCCAAGTCATAGTGGTCCATCGTTAGACATCGCCTCGCGCCTATAGCGAATGATAATGTTTTGAGCACATACAGGGCAACATTGGTGGCATGCATTATGTCTGAGTAGCTACCGAACATTCCCTTGATTATTTCCACAGAAATTCGGGATCGGGTGGTCAAAGAAAACACTACGCTTCCGTTCCCAAGCCTGTTATCAGCTATGCATGGAGTCTGGAGTGCCTGTCATCCCAGATATCGATCATATGATTAAAAACATCAGGATGGTAGACATAGCATTGATTAAAGATGACTTGAATCCGGTGGCCATGGTACGAGTTCCATTTGGTGGACCCATATTGAGTGAGAGCACACCAAGAGGAGGTAAGCAGGGTGACACTTCCGGCCAAGATGAGCAGACCATGGAGCTTCCTTCCACTCGAGCAGATGATGTTGCAGCAACCACTTCTATTCCATCAGCAAGCTTAGCCCAGTCCATTCCCACAGGATACTTGCTGGTCCCAGAGAGTGACATGAGAAAAATGGCTAAGAGATTGACGATTGCAGAACGTAAGATTTTCATGTTGCATGAGCAAGTAAAGCCATGGGTTAAAAAGGAAATAGAAGATGCAACACGTAGGTTACATATGAGGATGGATGGTTTCGAGGTACGCCTCAACCAGTTTCGGTCTGATGCTCAGACTCGGGATTGGGACACTATGGAGAGAGAGCTAGCAGCGTTGAGAGACTCACTGCTAGAGTTGTCATCCAGACCTTCTCCACTTTTACCACCGCAAACATTATCAGTAATAGATGTGGATTTAGATGTGGATATTCCTCAGTTCTTTGACTTTGAGCCGGCCCCACTTGAAAAAGGAAAAAAGAAGTGGGCCGCTGAGGGTGCAGAGGATGAGGAAAGAAGAAAATGGAAGAAGGAGAAGCGAGCATTGAAAGCTGCCCTTAAGGAAAGTCGACAGAATACCGATGTGCATGAGAGAGAGATAATTGAGAGGGTTAAAGGTGCCGGTGGATCTAGTGCGTGGGATGTGATCTAGAAGAGTTGGCACACAGTTGATTCCTGTGCGGACAACTTCGGAGAATGCATAGGCCACGGCTGATGCCACTGCTACACAAGATGGAGTCGTGACTGAGACTCCAGCTGCTGAGGATTCTGGGGTTGCATCTACATCCCTCGATGACCAGATCACTGGAATCTAGGATGCCTAGGTATGTCTCTATTCTCATGATTTACTTTTTGAATGCGTCGAGGACATCGCATGATTTTTTTATGGGGGCAGGGTAGTACTTTATTTTGATTTTTGTGACCATAACTCGAGGGTTTTTCTTTCCAGATATCATTTCCCTCAGGTTTTGTTTATCTAGTAGAACCAACATGTTTAGTGTTTTTGTTTTATTTTAATTTGTTGGTTAACTGGAAGAAAATAGGAGGCGCATGAGTAGTCAAACCAAGCATGTGATAAACTAATTTTGTGATGTATGTGAAAATGACACCCCTCCTAAATGCTTTTGTGTGAATATCTTGTCTGTGAGGAATGACTAGTATGGATTTTTGTATGGCATCGTAGGTATCGCTAGGATAATTAATGTCAACACTGTGCATGAACCTGGTGGTTGGAACTTAGCTGTGTAAACAAGTGCTTGTGTGAGTAAGATTAAATAGTTGAATTTTGTTGTGTGTGTCAATCTAGAACTTGCTTGGTCAGTCGTACCGAGGTAGAAGATAGGAAATTAGGAAAGGATCATAGGCCATTTTTGATGAACGAGTACACTTTAGCCTTAAAAGACCTACCAAAAGAAAATGAATATCACTTGATCCAAAGTTTTGAGCTAAAATTGACCTTTCTTTTTTACACAAATTCAACTTCCTGCTTTGATTAAAATGAACCTATTTTGGCCCTAGTCCCTCCTTGGACACTGTGAACCTCAATTCAGGCAAATCGCCTAAGTTTAGGGTGGCTATTATAGGGGTGATTAAGAAGAGTAGGGTGGAATGAGATTGGATAACGAAAATGAAAGAGCGGGTGTGGTGTGCATAGTGAAAGAAAAGAAAGAAACAAAAATGTTGTTAAAGAGAAAAAAAAAAGAAATAAAAGAAAATAAAAATGTTAAAGTAATGAATGCTTGAAAGAAAAGGAACCGCACTCATAGTTGCAAACGAAAATAAAAGAAGAAGCAAGTAATGGAAAAAGGGAGAAAATATGAAAAAAGGTTAAAAGTGGAGTCAAGGCGTGTGTAGTGCTAAGGAGGGTTAAGTTACTATTCCCATATTTACCATACCCAACCCCGAGCCTATATTACAAGCTGAAAAAGTCCTATAGTTATTCTAGTTCAACAATCTAAAAATTGAGGTATTGAAAGTAAAGGAAAGCTTATGGTATTGTATTCGCACAGTTAGAATTTCCTTGTGAGCATGAGTGAGTTCTTTCCCAGTACCAATATAAACATTGGCATGATCATGTGTATATATTTGTTTGTGGGACTTCTTTATGGTGAGAGCGCATGATTACATGGGTTGATTTCTAGCTGTCTAGGGGAAATGCGAGTTGTGTGTGTTCTTGGTTGTTTAGTGATAATATGGTGCCATCCTTTGATCCTATTGTGTCATGTTGAGAAGTGCTGAGTTGTCACACCGAGTTTTGTTTTAACCCAATAGGATGGAGGTTTATTGAGTGAACATTTTGTATGTTTTATGAGTTTGGACTACTATGCATCTCCTAAGTTTCCTCTAGTTAAGCATCGCCATGGGGTGATTGTATTTTTTTTCCTGAGAACATGCAAACATGCTAAGTTGAGGGTGTTGATGTGCCGTGAATTTACGGCACTACCGATGCTTAAAACTCTGTGAATGTGCATGAATTTAGGTACATTTATGTGTATATGACGCATTTTGGTAGTTGTGCAGGTAAAACGGTCCATAGGAGTAAAGGTTGAGAAAAAGAACTGAACACAAAACAAGATGCCTTAGACGAGCTGCACCACAGACCGTTGATCCTTACAACGGGCCATTCTGATCGATCGTGGGAAGATACAGAAAAGAATGTCAAACTGAAGTCTTAGATGATGGATGGTTCCTACGGGTCGTATGAACTTACAACAGATCGTCCTATGTGGTCGTGGAAAGAATTAGAGAAATTGACCAAGATCGGGATCTTTACAATGGACAAATAGGACGGGCCGTACTTTCTAAGGATGGGTCTTTCTGAGTGCTCGTATCTTTAGGTTTAGAAACAATGATCAAGAGGCCAAGAAACAACAAACAGGATCAATGACTAGTAGGATCTTACAACGAGCCATTTTTTGAGGCTATATGCTGAAAGGAGACAAGTCTGAGGGAAGCAACGACTGGAACAACGGACACTCTAACAGTCCGTTGAAGCTACCAACAGACCATGGTACCTGCCGACACCATAATCCTAATTGATTTAAGAAAGGATTTGTTTCATGCTTATAAATAATTTGTTTAGGTTTGTTTTAGAAGTTACGGAATTTTGCATCTTTAAATAGTAGTTTTGGGTGTTGTTAACGATCGTTCTTGGTTTGAGAAACAAAGTTTATAATTTTGTTCTTGATTTTGAGAATTAATCAACATTGGAGTTTTGTTCATCAGTTTTGAAGTTTTATTCAATTCACGTGGTTTTCTTCTACAAATTTTGGTAAGTTACAATTATGATTTATTTTATATTTTGTGATTGTGATGTTTTAATCATAAGTAGCTAAACCCATAACTAGGATTGTGGGAACTATGATGAATTAACACACATAGGTTAAACACTTAGTGATTCTTGAACGGAATTTAATGCATGTATTTTTCCCCTTCGTTTTAATTATTTCTTAACGATTTTGCAGACGTTGGAACTCTCCTTATTCTTACTTACCGGAGCAAGGAGGTAGTGAATGGGAAAAGGGATTAACAACGGAGATTTGAGGCTATCAACCCTCATCTAATAGCTTGAACTTATCTGGGGATAGTTAATACGATATTAAGGGTAAGGGTTTAAGCAGACACCCGCAGACGGATCAACTTGCATGGTGATAATCATCTAGATAGGAGACCAACCATTTAGGTGAACCTAACTTACTAATATTGCATGCTAAACACCGGAATAAATCATTAGTGTAAAAACCTTGTGTTTATGAAGTCATGGGGAACACAATCCTAGTAGCTTGTTGATTGAATACAAATCAAAATTGATTTAACCTTTTACTAGTCTTTACTCTTGTTTATTATTTTATTTCTTTCCCCCTTAGGAAATAAGTCATCCGATAGTAATAGCTATTCACATTAACTCAAGTTCTTTCAATATTCCTCGTGGGATCGACCCCAACCTTTGTTGGGTTCTATATTTGACATCGACCTCTTTATATCTCAATTGCGAGGTGTAAATTGGGAAACATCAACCATCTAGATCTAGCCACGATCAGAGGGGACGAGCATCAGGCTCTCGAGGTCAGGGGAGCTGATATTTGGAACTCAGTATTTCAGCTTGTGACAAGTGTGGCAGGACGCACACTGGTTAGTGCTTAGCAGGTACAGGTGTTTGTTTCGTGTGTGGCAAGTCTGGACATATGCTTAGTGATTGTCCAGCAACTAGATAGGGCCATGGTATAGGTCGAGAACCAGCTACCATTTCAGCACCAACACCAACACGCTCAGCTCAACAGGGTGTGTCCACCAGTTCAGGTAGCGGTCAGTGCCAAAACAGGTTTTATTCCCTCACACTGCGACAGGAGCAGGAGGTCTCCCCAGATGTAGTCACTGGTATGTTATGAGTATTCCACCTTGATGTATATGCATTGTTAGATCCAAGGAATACTTTATCTTTTTGGATGTCCTATGTTGCTAGTAGTTTTGGAGTTAGTCCCAAAATTCTATTAGAACCCTTTTCAGTCTCTACTCCATTCGGTGATTCGGTTATAGCTCGATGGTTATATAGAAATTTCCCTATCACAGTCCTTCAGAGAGTCATCTCAGCAGATTTAGTAGAGCTAGCCATGACAGATTTTGGTGTTATCTTTGGCATGAATTGACTACATGCATGTTATGCCTCGGTAAATTGCAGGACCCGTGAGGTAGAGTTTTGATTTTTGGGTGAGCCGGTCCTAGAATGAAAGGGTAGTTCAGTTGTGCCTTTAGGTCGCTTCATTTCCTACCTTAAGGCCAGAAAGTTAATTTCTAAGGGTTTTGTGTATCATCTAGTTAGGGTTAAGAATGATACATCTGAAACCCCAAATATCCAGTCAGTTCCTGTGGTGTGTGAATATCTAGAAGTGTTTTCAGATGATTTATCGGGAAATTCTTCCGAGCGAGAGATCGATTTTGGTATTAACATTCTTCCTGATACGTAGCCTATATCTATTCTTCCTTACAGAATGGCTCCAACTGAGCTAAAAGAGTTGAAGGAGCAGTTGAAAGATCTTTTAGACAAGGATTTTATCAGACCAAGAAAATCTCCGTGGGATGCACCAGTTCTCTTTGTCTAAAAGAAGGATGGTTCCCTTTGGATGTGCATTGATTATCATCAATTGAACAAGGTCACAGTCAATAATAGGTATCCCCTCTCCAGAATTAATTACTTGTTTGACCAACTTCAGGGTGCCAAGTGTTTCTCAATGATAGACCTCAGATTTGGGTATCATCAACTCAGGATTCGGGAGAGTGACATTCTGAAGACACCTTCAGGACTCGATATGGTTAGTATGGGTTTGTAGTTATATCTTTTGAACTAATGAATTCTCTTGCAACTTTTATGTATTTGATGAACAAGGTGTTCAAGACATATTTGGACATGCTCGTGATTGTGTTCATAGATGACATTCTCATATACTTTCGGAGAAAAAAGGAGCATGCCACTCATTTGAGGGTTGTGCTACAGACTCTTAAGGATCACCAGTTGTATGTTAAATTCAACAAGTATGAGTTTTGGTTAAATTCAGTACAATTCTTGGGTCATGTGGTGTCAAGTGAGGGTATACAAGTGGATTCTCAAAAGATAAAAGCTATGAAGAATTGGCCTAGACCAGTTAATCCTTCGAATATCAAGAATTTCTTGGTTTTAAAATCAGTTACTACCAGAGATTTCTTGAAGCATTTCATCCATTGCATAACCATTGACTAAGTTGACCTAGAAGAAAGTGAAGTTTCAATAATCGGAGGCTTGTCAGAAGAGCTTCCAAGAGTTGAAGACTCGACTTACCTCGGCGCCAGTGTTGACTTTACCTGAGGGTATCGATGGATTTGTGGTATATTGTGATTCCTCAAGGATCGACCTTGGTTTTGTATTAATGCAGTACAATAAGGTCATAGCCTATGCTTCCAAGCAGCTGCAAATCCATGGGAAGACTATCCGACTCATGACCTCGAGTTGGCAGCGGTAGTATTTTCCTTGAAGATTTCGAGACACTATATGTAGAGGGTATATGTGGATGTGTATACGGATCATAAAAGCCTACAGTACGTGTTTACCCAGAAGGATCTAAATCAACGTCAGAGAAGGTGGTTTGAGCTTCTTAAAGATTATGATATGAGTGTCCTTTATCATCGAGGCAAGGCTAATGTGATGACAGATGCTCTTAGCAGGCTTTCTATAGAGAGTGTATCTCATATAGATGAGGAGAGCAAAGAGTTAGTGAAGGATGTGCATCGACTTTACGACTAGGAGTTCATCTTGTTGACTCAACGGATGGTGGTGTCATTATTCAAAATGGATTAAAATCTTCCTTGGTGACTGAAGTCAAGGATAGACAAGGCGAGGATCCTATTTTGGTAAAGTTGAAGGAAGTTGTTTAGAATCAAAAGGTGGAGGTTCTCTCCTAAGGGGAAGATTGTGTACTATGATATCAGGGTCATTTGTGTGTATCAAGTGTTGATAACTTGAGGGAGCGGATGTTGCATGAGCCTCATGATTTCATATATTCTATACATTCAGGTGCCACCAAGTTGTACCGTGACCTATGAAAAGTTTATTGCTGGAATGGCATGAAGAAGGATATAGCAGAGTTTGTGGCTAAGTGTCCGAATTGTCAATAGGTGAAGGCTGAGCATCAAAGACCTGGAGGTGTACTTCAAGACATTAGCATCCCTACTTGGAAGTGGGAGGAAATCAATATGGACTTCATCATAGGGTTTCCTCGTACTCATCGATAGTATGACTCTATTTGGGTGGTTGTAGACAGGTTGACTAAAGCATTTCAATCGGTCAAAACTACCGATTCAACAGAGGATTATGCTATGTTGTATATTCAGGAGCTAGTTCGGTTGCATGGAGTGCTCTTGTCCATCATATCAGATAGAGGTACTCAGTTTACCTCCCAATTTTGGAGATCGTTTCTGAATGAACTTGGTACTTAGGTCAAGCTTAGCACAACTTTTCACCTGCAAACAGACGGTCAGGGGGAAAAGACCATTTAGACCCTTGAGAACATGCTGAGAGCATGTGTGATTGATTTCAAGGGTAGTTGGGATGATCATTTGTCTCTCATTGAGTTTGCATATAACAATAGTTACCATTCCAACATTCAGACGACTATGTTTGAGGCTCTTTATGGGCGGAGATGTAGATCTCCTATTGGTTGGTTCAAAGTCGGTGAAACTATTTTGATAGGACCAGATTCAGTTCATGAGACTATGAAAAAGGTTCATCTTAGAAGGGAAAGGTTGAAAACAGCTCAGAGTCGTCAAAAATCCTATGCGGATGGGAGGAGGTGAGAACTTGAGTTTGAAATTGATGATTGTGTGTTTTTGAAGGTGTCTCCCATGAAGGGAGTGATTAGGTTGGGAAAGAAGGAAAAACTCAATCCCCGTTATGTTGGCCCATACTAGATTATGAGACGTGTTGGCAAAGTGGCCTATAAGTTGGAGTTTCCCTTAGAATTGACTTCAGTACATTCATTTTTCACGTGTCACTTTTAAAGAACTGTGTGGGTGATCTGGCTTTGGTTATCCCGGTGGACAACTTAGGTGTGAAGGATAAACTTAGCTATGAGGAGGTTCTAGTGGAAATACTTGATCGTCAGGTTCTAAAGTTAAGAAAAGAAGAAGTAGCTTCAGTAAAGGTTTTGTGGCGAAACCAGCATGTTGAGGGAGCTATGTGGGAAGCTAAGGCAGATATGATGGCTAAATACTCGCATATATTCCCTTCCGGCTCAGTTTCAACTTGAGGTATCACTTTTCTCCCTAGTACTCTATTTAGTTTCATGTTTAGTTAATGTGTCCCTGTTTTTTTCATGTCAATAAATGTATGTGTGATTCATGAATTCAGTTCAATCATGTATTTCAAATTGAAGACAGTCACTCCGTCAGTTTTCAACTTTAAATTTTCAGTATCTGGTATGGCAGTTTCTTTCCTCATATTTTAATTATGTTTATCCACATTTGAGGAAGAATATTTCTAAGGGGGAGATATTGTAATACTCGAAAATTCCTAAGATCATACTCGAGGGATGAAATAGAGAAAACATGAATTTCTACACCAGG
Organism: Datura stramonium; assembly: GCA_018107945.1. Lineage (NCBI taxonomy): Eukaryota > Viridiplantae > Streptophyta > Magnoliopsida > Solanales > Solanaceae > Datura > Datura stramonium. Next base: position 4,342 of record JACEIK010015232.1, on the reverse strand, counting down.
TCATAGGACGAGTCATCTAGTGACCTGTGAAGTACCCTACGAGTCGTTAAGTGACTCGTGAGGTGGAAGAAAGTTGGATAAGATTTGTTTTTTGGGGATTGACCAAGAGACAAGCCACGACTCATGGTCAGGGCAACAAGTCGTTAGGCTGGTCGTGGTCAAACGCCGGCATGAATATGGAATATTTTGGCAGTGTTCATCACGACTTGGTCACCACGAGTCATTGGGTACACCATGGGTCGTGGTGTCCCTCGTGGTGACCAGCAGAGGTATGTTATCCAGTGCTAATGATGGGAGCAGACGACGAGTCATCTCATCAGGTAACGAGTCATCCAGTCCCTCGTCGGGACTGGCAGTGTGATCTTTCCTGCGAATTTATTAAGGGGTTTTTCGTAATTCCTAAGTTTTTAAGTCCTAAACTATGTCGTTTTAAGATCAGATAGGTGTGTTTTAAGAGAGTTTAAATCATTCTAAATCAATCACTCTCCATGTCAAGAATAGAAAGTTCCTAAGGGTGATTAAGTTTAGGATCTATCAAGTTCTTCCGCAAATTCTTTTAGGCATTCAAGAAGGTTGTGAAATCAGAAGTACCCAAGTATGTAGGGTTATGAATGGGTGTATTCATCCACTTCCATTCCCAAATCCTATTCTAAATTCAAGGAATTCTTAGTTGATGATTTTATGGGGTCTTAACCCAACTTGTGAAATTCTCTAAGAATCTATCATGGATTAATCATATTCATGTTTCTAATGTTGAATTCAAATTAGTGGGCATGTTTTATAATGTTTTCAAAGTTTTACAATTATAATGCCCAATAATGAAAGTTCATGAAAGGTTGAGATTATGATATAAGTTTTCAAGTATGATGAGATGTATATGATGAAAGTATGATTACGAATTTCCCATGTTTATATTCATGATTTTTACTATCTAAAGTATGTATAAGTTTGGGCAAGCCCCTATCATCAAGTATGTTCATGATTTACTTCAATTTCATGTTATTAGATTACCATATGGTTTTGGAGTCTAGACTCCCACTTTTCAGCTTGTGGTATGGTTTGAGTAAAGATTCCTTATGTTATGTTTTCAAATTATGCATGTATTATTATGATTCAGCACCAAGGCTCCTCATGTTATCTTTTCATATTATGCATGTATTATTATGATTCAGCTTCGTCGCAAAATGATGGAGAGCATATGCATGTTTTTGGGAGTAGTGTCTAGCACCGAGTAGGATAAGGGTTCAATCAACCCTGTGCCTTAGAACTACATGCCAAGATATGTTTAGATTATTTGGGACCTCCCCTATGAGTTTTCCCTGCCCCCAAGGGGCCTTCAGCTTGATATCAATATCATGGTGGGGCCCTTAGTCCTGGCAAAGCTTTGGACGGATCTGCCCACTTGAGTGTAATAGTTGAGACCATGTAAGCTCTATCGTGGTAATGTTAGTTATATGACGAGTCTCTTATTGTTCCTCATTATTTTAGTTATGCATGTTCATCAGTCATGATATTATGTTTTCAGCAGGTTTGAACCAATGTTCAGTTTTACTTATGAATAATCAGTTTCAGCTTTGGGTCATTCAATTTAGTTATGATATTCAATTATATTTAAGTCATGTTTTCAGATACTATCATGCAAGCCCTACTCTCATAATCTTATGATGAAATGTTTTATGATATGCATGATTTCTGTTTTTTACTTACTTAGCAGTTTTACTTACCTTGCATACTCGGTACATTCCTCATACTGACCACATACTCTATGCTATATCGTTTCATGATACAGGCTTAGACATTCAGGTTCAGTCCCGCTGTTAGCCAGATCCTCAAAGTCAGCATCTCTTAGCTAGAGTTGGTGAGTCATCATCCTTCGAGGACCCTTTTATCAACTTGTATTCAGTATTTTCAGTTTTAGACTTTAGTGAGTTAGTTGGGGTATTTTCCCATCAACTCATCAGTATGTAGAGGCTTATCAGACATAGTATGTATTTAGCTTCAAAATTTTGTTATGTATTCAGACATTCAAATGTTATTGTATTCTTAGACTTTCGCTATTTCACATGTTAAAATTTTGCATTATTATATTGAGCTTTATATGTCATGTTCATGTCATGGGTCGACTTGAAGCCTCTCAGGTTTCTTTGTCCCATTTCTTGATCTGAGCCTATGTTCGGGTCGTGACATTCCCCTATCTCATAACTACGTGCCAACATAGGTATCTATTTTGGACCTTTTCAAAGAGTGTTACCCCGCCCGAGGGCATACCATGTTATCACACCGTATCCATCCTTTGCCCTAGCAAGGCTTAGGATGGCTCTCTATGTGGGCAAGACGTTGGATCATCATGCGCTCATACATGGTGGTTGTCAGTTATGACGAGTCTTCTATTGTTCCTCATGATTTCAGTTACTCATGTTCATGACTTTTGATATTATGTTTTATAGCAGAGTTGACCCAATGATTAGTTTCTGAGTTTTACTTACGATTTAAGATATGACAAGTCATAAGATTTCTATCATTAAATCTTGGGTCATTATGTTTATACATGTTAACCATCTTATGATTATGTATATTTAAGATACAGCTTAGCATGCAGTCCTTACTCTCATGATCTATTTGATTTATATGCATGATCTGAGTTAATCTTTACTAGTGTGTTTTAATTACCTAACGTACTCAGTATATTTCAAGTGCTGATCGCATAATCTATGCTATATCATTTCATGATATAAGTTCAGCTGATCCAGCTCAGTCTCGCCGATAGCTCGCTTCCATCTCAGTCTAGTTTAGCCCCTGTTTTGGGGGATTCCTCGTCATCCGATAACATCTATTAGTTTACTCTTGTTTTCTTAGTTTTGTTCTAGTATAGGAGATAACTGGGGGCTTGTCCCAGCATCTCATCAGATGGTAGAGGCTTATCAGACATAGACTAATATATTCCGGCTTTGAGATTTACCTTTGTGATGTTATCATTTGATATATGGTTTACGATATTCAGACTTTCATTTATTTATATTTAAGTTTTAACTTTCCACTTTAATTTATGCTCTTGAGTTGCTATGCACATATCATGGGTTGAATTGGATCCATTCGTGGTTCTAGGTCTCGTGTCTCAATCCGGGACCCCAGCTTGCGTCGTGACATTAGTATTGAATTGTAGAGAGAAGTAGTGAGAGAAAGAGTAGAGTACAATGTTCTTCAACTTCTTCTTCTTCTAAGTACACTATTGTTGCAGATTTTTGAAAGATTAATTTAGTTAATCAATATGATGATTGTTGATGATTTCCTCATTGGTATAATCTATCTATCTCCATTAATGAGTAACTAAATTGCTAGCTAGGGGTGCGTGCTTGATAGGTATTCAAACTTGATTGGGTATTGATAGACTGTTCTTAAATTCAATTTATAAGCATGGATTTATTTTTTCCTTCGTATTTTAATTGAAAAATTAGTGGTTGCAAACACTAGTTTAGCTTGCTTATTTTACTTGAGCTTGAGATAAAAGAATGAGTTTTGAATGAGGAACAATAGTAAGGATTTGGGGTGTAGATGTGTGGGGTTGAGCTAGAAGTAGTCAAAACTCACATCTCCACTCCATTAAAGGATTGAGGCTAGAGATAGCTTGACCCTTTCTCAATCTTTATGGATGATTATTTGATTGTGACCTTGGGGTTTGAGAAATTCAAGGCAAACATACTCTTGTGGTTGAGAAACAAGAGGATGTTTGATGTCCATGTTGTCCATGCTTGAAATTAAAGTTGAGGTAATTGAATCAATCCCAATCTAATTGGCACTTCATTTATTGCACATCCCTAGCCCTCTCTCATCATTTGCAACAACTCATTTTCTTAATCTCATTCCATAAATTTGAATTTAATATTGTTTATCCTCCCCCCAATTTTACTTTCAAAATGTTAAACAATGATGCATTCTAGTTTGAGTTAGTTTAAAATTTTTGGAGTATCGCTCTCAATTTCTTGTGGGATTTGACCCTGACACCCATTGGGTATATTGCTTTTGAAAACGACCACAGCCACCTCCCTTAATCAGGAGAGATGTATTGAGAATTATTAGAAAATTGAGTTGAGGAATTGAGTTGTGATTAACATTAGTTGTTTAGTAATTCAAAATTGCTATTGCATCTTGTGTTGCTTTTACGTTGTGTTTGTGTTTTAACTGTTTGATTAGGTCGAGAAACTGAGCCACGCCGGCAATGAGGGTAGTGTGTATGGTTTAATGAAAAGAGAGGATGATCTTGTGATTAATGATGTAGTTGATTTCATTCGCCTATCACCCACGGTAGGGAATGCGGTCTTCCACGTAACAAGCACTATGTTGC
>JACEIK010015231.1:8635-20204 GCA_018107945.1 Datura stramonium | reverse complement strand
CTATCCAAGTACGCACCAGAGTTAGTGGTTGATCAAAGAGCTCGAGTGAGCAGGTTTGTTCATAGAGTGGCCGACTACCTTGACAAGGATTGTCGAACTGTGATGCTTCATCAGGATATGGATTTTCCTCGAATGGTTTTGTACGCCCAATAGATAGAGGTGGTGCATTTAAGAGACAGAGAGGCCAAGAGGGCCAGGACAGATAGCTATGTGTTCTCTCAGTAGAGACCAGGTGGTGGGCACCGGCAGCAATCCCACCAGAGATCATCAGCCCCGGCATTATCGGCTATAAGTGTGCCATCCATATCTAGGCACGACCAGATAGGTTGATCATCAGGCTCTAGAAGACAGAGCATCAGGGCCACGGATTCCAGCATCCCAGTTTGCGATAGGTGTGGCCGGAGACACACAGGAGAATGCTTGGCAGGTAGAGGTGCTTGCTTCGGGTGAGGGAATCCCGGACACATGCTTAGGGATTTTCCAGCAGCCAGACAGGGTCATGATAGGGGCCAAGGCCCAGCTTCTAGTTCAGTAGCCCCACTAGCACGCCCAGCTCAACTGGGGGCATCTACTAGCACAGGTGGTGGACAGCGCCAAAATAAATTATATGCCCTAGCATCTCGCCAGGAGCTGTAGGTCTCCCCGAATGTAGTCACTAGTATGTTACAAGTTTTCCACCTTGAGGTATATGCTTTGTTAGATTCAAGGGCTACTTGATGCCCTATGTTTCTAGTATCTTCGGAGTCAGCCTCGAATTCCTATCACAACCCTTCTCAATCTATACTCCATTCGGTGATTCAGTTATAGCTCGACGGGTGTATCGAAGTTGCCCTGTCATAGTTCTTTAGAAAATCACCTCAACAGATCTAGTAGAGTTATCCATGACCGACTTTGATGTTATCCTCGGTGTGGATTGGCTATTTTCATGTTATACCTCAGTTAATTGTAGAACCCGTACGGTAGAGTTCTGATTTTCGAGTGAGCCACCCTTAGAATGGAAGGGTAGTTCAGTTATTACTGTTGGTCATTTCATTTCCTACCTTAAGGCCAGAAAGATGATCTCTAAGGGTTACGTGTACCATCTAGTTAGGGTTAAGGATGCTACATCCGAGACACCGACTATCCAGTCAGTTCCAGTAGTATGTGAGTATCCAAAAGTGCTCTCCACTGATCTATCAGGAATCCCTCCTGAGAGGGAAATCAATTTTGGTATTGACTTTCTTCCAAATATGCAGCCTATATCTATTCCTCCTATAGAATGGCTCCAGCCGAGCTAACGGAGTTAAAGAAGCAGTTGAAAGACCTTTTAGATAAGGGATTCATCAGACCGAGCAAATCCCTATGGGGTGCACCAGTTCTTTTTGTCCAGACGAGAGATGGTTCTCTTCTTATGTGTATTGATTATCGGCAATTGAACAAGGTGACCATCAAGAATAGGTATCCTCTTCCTAGGATTGATGATCTTTACCAGCTTCAGGGTGCTAAGTGCTTTTCAAAGATAGATCTCAAATTCGGATACCATCAACTCAGGGTTCGGGAGAGTGATATTCCAAAGGCATCCATCATAACTTGGTATGGTCACTATGAGTTTGTAGTTATGTCTTTTGGACTAACGAATGCTCCTGCAACTTTTATGGATTTGATTAATAGGTTATTCAAGCCATACTTGGATATGTTTTTGATTGTGTTCATAGATGACATCCTTATATACTCTCAGAGCAAGGAAAGCATGTCGCTCATTTGAGGGTGGTGCTACAGACTCTCAAGGATCACTAATTATATGCTAAATTCAGCAAGTGCGAGTTTTGGTTGAACTTAGTGGCATTTTTGGGCCATGTGGTGTCAAGTGAAGGTATAATGGTGTACTCTCAAAAGATAGAAGTGGTGAAGAATTGGCCCAGACTGGTGAATCCTTCGGATATCAGGAGTTTCTTGGGTTTAGCTGTGTATTATCAGAGATTTGCTGAGGGGTTTTCATCCATTGCATCCCCGTTGATGAAATTGACCCAGAAGAAGGTGAATTTCTAGTGGTCGTAGGCTTGTGAGAAGAGCTTCCAAGAGTTGAAGACTCAACTCACCTCAGAACCAGTGTTAACCCTACCTGAGGGTACCAATAGGTTTGTGGTATATTGTGATGCTCCGAGGATCGGCCTTGGTTGTGTTCTGATGCATCATGGTAAAGTTATAGCATATGCTTCCAGGCAGCTGAAGGTTCATAAAAAGAGTTACCCAACTAATGATTTGGAATTGGCAGCGGTAGTATTTGCCTTGAAAATTTGGAGACACTATTTGTATGGGGTCCATGTAGATGTATTTATGGACCACAAGAACCTACAATACGTGTTTATCCAGAAGGACCTAAATCTAAGTCAAATGAGGTGGTTGAAGCTACTCAAGGATTATGATATGAGTGTTATTTACTATCTGAGAAAGGCTAATGTGGTGGAAGATGTTCTTAGTAGGCTTTCTTTGGAGAGTGTGTTTCATGTAGATGAGGGGAAGAAGGATCTGGTGAAGGATGTTCATCGGCTTACACAGTTGGGAGTTCATTTGGTTTGCTCAGCTGATGGTGGTGTAATTGTTCAGAACGGGTCATAATCATCCTTGGTGACTAATGTAAAAGCTAGACAAGATGAGGACCCTATTTTGGTAAAGTTAAAGGAAGTCGTTCAAAATCAGAAGGTAGAGGTCTTCTCCAAAGAGGGAGATGGTGTGCTTCGATACCACGGTCATTTTTGTGTTATAGATGTCGATGATTTAAGGGCGCGGATGTTGCACGAGGCCCATGCTTCCAGATATTCTAAACATCCTGGTGCCACCAAAATGTACCGTGACCTATGGAAAGTCTATTGGTGGAATGTCATGAAGAAGGACATAGTAGAATTTGTGGCTAAGTGTCCAAACTATCAGCAGGTGAAGGTTGAGCATCAAAGACCTAGAGGTGTGCTCCAAGATATTAGCATTCCTACTTAGAAGTGGGAAGAGATCAACATCTATTTCATTACAGGGTTACCCTCGCACTCGCCGATAATATGACTCCATTTGGGTTGTTGTGGACGCGTTGACTAAAGCAACTCATTTCCTACCGAATAAAACTACTGAATCAGCTGAGGATTGTTCTAAGCTATACATTCAGGAGTTAGTTCAGTTGCATGGAGTGGAACCCATCATATCGGATAGAGGTACTCAGTTTACCTTCTAGTTTTGGAGATCGTTTCAAAAGGGACTTGGTACTCAGGTCAAACTTAGCACAGCGTTTCATCCGCAAATCAATGGTTAGGCAAAGCAGACTATTCATACTCTTGAGGACATGTTGAGAGCATGTGTGATTGACTTCAAAGGTAGTTGGTATGATCATTCGCCTCTCATTGAGTTTGCATATAATAATAGCTACTATTCCAGCATTCAGATGGCTTTATTTTAGGCTCTCTATAGGCGGAGATGTAGATTGCCTATTGGTTGGTTTTGAAGTCGGTGAAGCTGCAATGATAGGACCAGATTCAGTCCATGAGGCTATGGAGAAAGTTCATCTTACAAGGGACAAGCTAAAAACAGCTCAGAGTCTCCAAAGTCCTATGTGGATATGAGAAGGAGAGAACTTGGGTTTGAAGTCAGCGATTGGGTGTTTCTAATGGTGTCTCCCATGAAGGGAGTGATGAGGTTCGGAAAGAAAGGGAAACTCAGTCCTCGTTATGTTGGCCCGTTCCAGATTGGCAAGTTAGCATATGAGTTGGAGTTTGCCTCATAATTAGCTTCAGTTCATTCAGTTTTTCATGTATCTCTCTTAAAAAATGTTTGGGTGATCCAGCTCTAGTTGTTGGGATGAAGAATGTAGGTGTGAAGGACAGCCTTAGTTATGAGGAGATTCCGGTGGGAAAACTGGATCGTTAGGTTCGTAAGCTAAGGAACAAAGAAGTAGCTTCATTCAAGATTTTATGGAGGAATCAGCATGTTGAGGAAGCTACGTAGGAAGCTGATGCAGACATGATGGCTAAATATCCACATCTACTTCCTTCTGGCTCAATTCTAGCTTGAGGTATGAGTTTTTTCCCTAAAACTCTATTCAGTTTCATGTTCAGTTCATGTGTCCCAGTTTATTTTATGTCAAAGAACGTATATATGATTTGTGAATTCAGTTCAATCATGTAGTTTAGCTCGGAGGCAGTCGTTCTGTCAATTTTCAGCTAATATGATCAGTACCTGAATATAATGATTACATTTCTCTGCTTTTCTATATGACTTTCAACATTCAAGGATGAATGTTCCCAAGGAGGAGATATTGTTATACCCCAAAAGCCCTAAGATCATACCCGGGAGTTAAAGCGGAGAAAATAAGATTTTCTGCACCAGGTCACAGAACGAGTCATCCCGTGACCTGTCAGGATGACCACGAGTTGTTAAGTGAATTGTGGTGTGGAGTTGCAATTAGTTGGAAAATCTTAAGTTTTGAGTGATCACAAGCATGACCATGAGTCGTGGTCAGCCCCACGACTCATTAGGTCAGTCGTGGTCAAGGTTGGTTGAAGAAAGGAGAATTTGGGCAATAAAGGAAACAAGAGGTGACCACGATTCGTGGTCACTAGTAACAACCCATTTTGTTCCCCGTGGAGAGCCCCAGGTGAAGTTTTGGCAGTGTACTTGACGACTTGTGGCAGTGAGTCGTAGCCAAGGATGACGACCCGTCCAGTCCCTCGTTGGGACTGGCAGTCTGCTTTTCCCTGCAAGTTTATTAAGGGATTTTTCATAACTCCTATGTTCCTAAGGCCTACACTACATTGTTTTAAGGTCAGAATGAAGTGTTTTAAGAAGGGTAAGTTCACTCAAAGCTATTCCTAATTCATGCATGCAAGTTTAGAAATCTAAAGGGGTGATCAAGCTCAATCTCTCAAGGTTCTTCCTCAATTATTCCTTCGGAAATCAGAAAAGTTGTAGAATCAGATTCTCTTAGGTATGTAAGGTTATGAATGGGTGAAATTATTCACACTCATACCCAATCCCTCTCTAATTCATGAAAATCTACATGTTGATTCTATGGGGTTTTAACCCAATGCATGAATTTCCTAAGTTTCTACCATGGGTTTGTTCTAAGCATATTCCTATAGTTGAATTATGATTCATGGACAAGTTTTATAATATTTTAAATTATGAATCATGTTTTCAAGTTCTATAAATTATGATGTCCATCCATGAAAGTTCATAAAAGTTGAGATCTATGATGTGTGTTCAAGTATGATGAGATATTTATGAGAAAAGCATGTTTTCAAGTTACCATGTCTATGATCATGATTTCAAGTGAATCAAGTATTCTCGAGCATGTTTAAGTATTAGGCAAGCCCATATGTTCAAGTATGATTTATGATTTCACGAATTAGCTTACCACATGGTTTTGGAGTCAAGACTCCCAATTATGTTCAGCTTGTGGCATGGTTTGAGCCAAGGCTTCTCATGTATGATTTCAGATTTTATATGTGCATTATTATTCAACTTCATCACTAGACGATTGTCAGCTTCATGTAAAAATGATGGATAGCATATGCATGTTTTTAGGAGTAGTGTCTAGCACCGAGTAGGCTAAGGGTTGGTCAACCCTATGCCTCGGAACTACGCGCCAACGTAGGTATGATCAGATATGCATACTCGGTACATTCCACGTATTGACCACATACTCTATGTTGTATCATTTCATGATACAGGCCCCGATCTTTAGACTCAGCCCCGTCACTAACCAGTTTCCGGAGTTAGCATCCACTCTCAGTTGGTGAGTCCTCATCTCTCGAAGGCCATTCCTTATCAGTTATCTTTGTATTTTCAGTTTCAGACTTAATGAGTTAGTTGGGGTCTCGTCCCATCAACTCATCAGAATTAGAGGCTTTTCAGACATAGTGTATAATCAACTTTAGATTCGTGTATGTATTCTGATGTTATGTTATGTTTAGACTTCTGCTATGTTTATTATGATAAATCTTCCGCTTTTATTAATTGAGTTAGATGTATGTTCATGCCATGGGTCAACTTGGAGTCTCTCGGGGCCCCTTGTCCTGTGTCTCTAAGGGCCTATGTTCGGGTCGTGACACTAGTGTTGTGATATTAAGTTTGTCATGTCTCGAGTCTACACCCTGGATGCAATATTGTACTTGGCGCCACAAGTGACCCCAAGCTAACCCATGGCTTAACATCACATTAGTACACTAAATTAAACATATCGAAAGCTGACAAAACATAACTAAATAGCTTTTCTAAAAAATATGAAATGTCTAATAAAATACAGAAATTTGTGCCAAGCACAAAACATACTGAACATCACTATGTCTGAAAGTCATCTAAGAACTGATGAGTTGTTGGGATAAGCCCCCAGCTAACTCTAAAGTGTAACTCAAAAGAAAACTGAACTGAAAGATACTCTCAACCTCAGAAGATGAGGACTCACCAAATATACTGCTACTGAAGTCATCGGAAGGGAACTACTACCGATGCTGTGACTCAGAACGTGTACCTGAATCATAATATGATACAGAATGGAAATATGCATTAGTACTTTTAATGTACTGAGTATGCAATATGTAAGAAAGAATGGTAGAAATGCACAACTTAACTGATAAACATTGAATCTAACTGTAACACAGGATCTCTCTGAGCATCATAAAAACATATTGAAATCTAAGTAACTGAACTGAACTGAAAACTGTGATTGAGAGGTATGAAACTATACTATAGGAGAGACTATAACTGACATGTAACATGTGAGCTAAACATGGAGTCCGATGTATACCCCCCATTGGAGAAGGACCACTTGTTACACCCCGTAAATCGTTATCGGTTAGTAGGCGTATATATGGAGTTGTGATGAATAAAGAGAGCTTGACATGTGTAGGAAAAGCCTCAGAAGCGGGATCGTACGGGACCAGCGCACACAGGGCCAGCGCAACGCACTAGCCAGTAGTGCACTGGCCAACGTGGCGCGCAGGCCTGCTGGCGCCTTGAGAGGCACGAGGCGCCAAGCCCTTAGAGCGATGGGCAACACGAAGCATATCCCCTGCCACCGCCTATATTATATATACATATACATNCCTATATTATATATACATATACATATATATATATATATATAGAACCTTGTTTAATTTCAATAGATGACAAGTGAGATTTCGGCCAGAGTAGAGAACCCACGCAACTTTCAACCAAATTTCGCCCGATTACACTATCAAACGCCGTCAATACGCAAATTAACTTCGAGTAACGAGTTCTAGACCTACGAAAAGCATTACTATGGAGTTATTTCTCAAAAATTCGCTCGGCAAAATCAGAGCTCCGCCGAATAAAAGTTGTCACAATTATTTCAAATTGAGTCCTAATCGGCCACAAACATTAGGTAAGCACTTCTCCCTTCTGAACTCTCGGGAAATTATAGGTTTCTGGCCGAGTTACTCGCAGTGAGTTATAGTTTCTATTGTTATCAAAATTTATCATTATTTACCGAATTTTGTATTGAAATTAGCCCTATTCTGTCAGTATCAGGGCTTTAGTTAGATAGAACAGGTGGTTTCAAGTTGAAACTCGCCATTTAAATAGAAGGTCGGAACTTGAGGTATGTAATCCTATCCTTTTCAGCAAGTTATGTTCATTGTAAAGTTAGTACGACTTGTGCATCTATAGTACTTCAAAGTAAACTTATTGTGGTCAGTTGTTATGAATTGAAAATTGAGACGATAGTGATGATATAGTAACCCTTGTCAGAGTTAAACCTAGCCATCTTGGTTGTCGTATATGATAATTGGGGTTGGATTCTATTGCCTATAGGGTTATGCTGGCAGGATCAGTATGATGTCCGGAGGGACCAGAGTGAGGTCGTGAGGGCCGTACCAAGTTTTCAGAACTTTTATTATGACCCCTAGTCGATCCAAGGCTCGGGGTCCAGCCACAGCAGTTACATCATGGCCCATAGTCGAGCCAAGGCTCGGGGCCCAATTATAGCAGCTACAGTATGACCCATAGTCGAGCTAAGGCTCGGGATCCAGTTACAACAGTCACATTATGACCCATAGTCGGGTCAAGGCCCGGGGTCCAATTACCAGAGATTACATTATGACCCATAGTTGAGCCAAGGCTCGAGGTCCAGTTACATAGCCCAGACAGCTCAGACACAGATACAGCTACAGGAGCCCATCCAGCTCAAATATAGTTTCAAAGCATGAGTATTCCTGAGTTACAGTATGTTACGAACTTTTAGTAGCCAGATAGTGGAGTGCACATTATTTATACTTGTTGGGGCTTATGGGGGCCAAGGTAGGTTATTCTGTGTTTTTTGTACCTTCCATGCTTATAGGGGCCTGGTTAGGTTCTTGTTTGTGGATGTATACTAGTTAGATATTTCAGATGGTGAGACCGTTCAGGTTAAACTCTTACCCTTCTTCTTGATTGCTTCAGTTTTATCAGCTTTTGTTCAGTTATCATTTTACTGCCTTACATATTCGGTACATATTGTACTGACGCCCATCCTTGGGGCGCTGCATTACTTGCTTGCAGGTGCGGATAGACATGGTTCAGTGCATTCTTAGCCATCAACTGGAGTTAGCAGTTTATTCAGCTCCTTTCCTATATAGTTGATAGTTAGAAGAGGTTTGTTCTTTTGTTGTATAGTTCATGGATAGGTCGGGTCCCTGTCTCGACCATTATTCAAATCTTAGAGGCTTGCAAGCTATAGATTTCCAACAGTTAGCTTTTGTTATTCGCCGTGTGGGGCCTATGTATGTTCTATTTCATGCGTTGGCCATGTGGGGCCTTGTTTAGATATCAGTTAGCAGTCTTCTTGGCTATAGCGTAGTTTAGTTACCTGATTTTATTTCAGTTATAACTAGACAGCATAGTGGTCTGTCGGCCCACATAGGATCCTTGTTATTGCATTGATTGGTGGTTAGTTGTCTTCTCTTACAGGTGGCCTTGTCGTCCAGAGGTTGTATTTACAGCTGAGATATAGCTCATCATTTTCTTGGATTAAGTTATAGGCGTGCACCAGTAGTGCACCAAGACAATCAGGTTAGTCCAGACTCTAGTGGGGCACTAGGTGCCAGTCATGCCTCCCTAGGTGGGGCGTGACAAACTTTGTATCAGAGAAAGTCGTATCCCAGAGAGTATGCAAGCCATGTCAAGTAGATTCTTGTCTATGGTTGTGTTGTGCACCACATCCTATAGACAGGAAGCTACGAGACATAATAGTATGGTTACTCTTCTTTCTCCTTCACTCTGCTATAGATTTGTGTTGCATAGGGTACTCCCTAAGCTTACGTTATTCTACTTATTTACAGAGAAATGTCTGACGCACGACGGACCGCAACTGGTTGAGAATTGGATATGGCAACAGGAGAGGGCACTAGTAGGGGGGCCCAGTCAGAGTCAGCTAGATTTGAGGGCAAAAGGGAGACGTCACCTCGATCTACCCAGCACTCACCACTACACTCAGAGCCCACTAGAGCAACAGATATACCAGCACCACCCCCATCTATTCCTGTACCATCAGATCAGGAGCTCAGGGGTGCATTCTATATGTTGATTCAGATGATGGCTGCCCAGCGTCAGCCTCAACCAGTAGTACCAGCTATCTTTGAGGCCACTGAGGGGCCCGGTAGTTCGAGAGTCTGTGAGTTCCTTGCTTTGAGTCCCCTGTAGTTTACAGGGACAGATCATAGAGAGGACCCCAGAATTTCATAGATCAATTGCAGAGAACATTCAGGGTTATGCATGCCTCATCTACAAAATTAGTTGAGCTAGCAGTATTCCGATTGTGAGATGCAACAGTCTTGTGGTACGAGAAAAAGGAAAGATCCCGGAGTAGAGATGCACCTCCACCCACGTGGTCTATCTTCTCGGAGGCTTTCATAGACCATTATTTGCCCCGAGAGGTCCAACAGGCCACAGTAGAGCAGTTTTTACATCTGGAACAGGGAAGAATGAGTTTTAGAGAATATGCATTGAGATTTGATTCCTTAGCCAGATATGCGCCCTCGTTTATCGACACTATGCCAGCCAGGGTGCACCAGTTTATTATAGACTTGTGTTGAAATATGTGGAGACTTGTATTACAGCTGCACTTCGAGAAGATATGGATATTTCACGGATCCAGGCCTTTGCTCAGAATATAGAGGAGCTCAGCAGTGTTAGTACGCCATAGAGAGGGCAGGTCAGGAACAACGTCGGAAGCCTAGACTCGCAAATTTTCAGGTAGATTTTTAGGGTGTGCCTAGGCCTCATTTATCAGGTAGGTTCTCTTTCCAACAGCAACCGGGCAGCAGATCAGATCATCGCGGGCAGTCAAGTCCCGGTGAGAGTTCACGAGCGTTAGGCTCGCAGCAGCAGAGGGGGCCAGATCAGATAGGATCAGCAGTACCACGATGCAGTACTTGTCATAGGCTGCATTTGGGGAGATACAGGTATGGTTCCACCGCCTGTTATTTCGGTAGACAAGAGGGGCACATAATGAGAGATTGCCCGACTAGATGCCAGGGCGGTTAGGACCAACAGAATAGATCCTCAGCAGGTTCATATGCCCCAACACCTTCTGCAGGGCACAGGCCCTCAGCTCCAGCCAGCAGATCAGGGGCATCTAGTTCAGGCAGCGGTTAGGATGGCACATATGCACTACCAAGGCGACAAGAGTCAGAATCGTCGCCATATGTTGTGACAGGTATATTAGACTTTTGCTCTATCTCAGTTTATGCTTTGATAGACCTAGGCTCCACTTTATCATATGTTACTCCGTTAGTGTCCTGAAAGTTTGATATAGTGCCAGAATTTCTTCAGCGACCTTTTTCAATTTCTACACCCATCGGTAAATCTATTATTGCAAAAAGAATTTACCGGGGTTGTACAGTAGACGTTGTTGATCGCCAGACCTTAGAAGATCTAGTAGAATTAGAAATGATTGATTTTGATGTAATTATGGGTATGGACTGGTTGGCACCATGTTACTCCACTGTAGAGTGTTGGATAAGAATTTTCCGATTTCACTTTCCAAGGGAAGTAGTACGAGAGTGGAAGGGTAGTACAGCTATGCCAAAAGGAAAGTTCATATCCTATCTTCTGGTGAAAAAGTTGATAGCAAAGGGTTGTATCTATCATATTGTTAGGGTTCGGGATATGCAAGCAGAATCCCCAACTCTCCAGTCTATTCCAGTGGTTAATGAGTTCCCAGATGTGTTCCTGGACGAACTTAGCCTATATTTATCCCTCCATACTGAATGGCTCCTGCTTAATTGAAAGAATTAAAAGAGCATCTGAAATATCTGTTAGATAAGGGCTTTATCAGGCTGAATACTACCGTGGGGTGCGCCAATTCTGTTTGTAAGAAAGAAAGATGGATCCCCACGCATGTGTAAAGATTATCGGCAGTTGAATAAAGTTATTATTAAGAATAAATACCCACTTTCCAGGATAGATAACTTGTTTGATCAGCTGCAAGGGGCAAAATATTTTTCTAAAATTGAGTTGAGATCTGGGTACCACCAGGTTCGAGTTCAGGAGAAAGATATCCCGAAGATAGCTTTCAGGACCAAGTATGGTCATTTTGAATTCTTAG